>UYWX01000044.1:0-77512 GCA_900622495.1 Hydatigera taeniaeformis
CATTTACTTATAATAGCCAAAGAAACAAAAGAGAATCCCACATGACTCAAAACAAGTAAAATGATGCCTTTATGGAGATCTAACGAAATTTACGCTTGCTAGTTTCATAATACCCCTTTCCTAGGCTTTGAACCGGTCGAATATTTGCGGTGAGCCCAGTGGCGCAGTTCTAATAACAAATATGATTTGAGACTATGGTTAACAAATTGGAACAAAATGTTGTGTACAAAAACATCGAGAATTTCCCATCACTACGAACTCATTCCTTCAATTGCCTATTTGTTTGGACAACTAACTACTACTTCGTACGTCCTGCGGCCCATCTACCCTACCAAGTTATAGTCACTCGTCGATTCGTCTAAAAAAGTTACTGTGTGATCCAACCAATCATCAATTCAGGCTGGTATCCATCTAGCAATTCATTATGCGAAACTTGAAGTTCAGTGGAGAACAATATCAAGAATTAGGTGGCATCTACCCCCTTAAACCCGAAAAACTCACAACTAATGTAATGAGGTTCTTGTGTGATTCCATTGGAAACCTTAAAGACGGTAAGAGTAGGTTGAAGGGAGAGCCCCCGATGTGGTAGACAGTACATCATTCACCTGCTCTTATAATCAGTCAGCCGCCTCGACGTGCATTCATTCATGCGTCCACTCACCCTACTTCCCAGTGTCTATCTTAGTTCTTTTCATTTATTTATTCAGTCAACCAGACGACCAGCTTGGCTACTGATTAGTTGCACATTCTATCACCACTCCCTCTGCAGACTCATCTACCAGTCTGTTTGTTCAGCCGCTAGTCTATCCATCATCCATCCATCCACCCAACCACCCTACTTTATCCACCCAACTATCCCATCAATCAGTCAAAATGATAGGGTATCAAATAGGATAAGCATTACAAAACTCAAGAGATCATGAGTTCTCGCTCTTCCACTCCTCCAAGAAGTCAATTTTGCAAGAATCAAGCGGTGTTTCATCGTTCTCCACCGTGAAAGGCTCGACAGTGGTACACCGTAGATTCCGTCTTATGGCAACGATGACTCGAAGAGGAAAAAGGTCTGGCTCGGAGAGATGTACGTAAAGAGAGAGATGTGGCACCGTGGCCCAGTACTCACCCAAACAGCCACGTGGTGCCTCCACTCCATAGCGCAGGTTGTTGGTTGCCAAAACTGCAATATGAAGGTCAGCGGAAATACGTCTCAGCTCAGCAGCGATTGATTGTAGGTGGAAGTTGGCTAGACAAAATGAAGACATTACCGTTGTTGCCTAAACACTGTCGGAAATATGTTGTAGAGTGAATATCTGTACCATTTCACATTGAAATACGGTACTGCCGATATCTTTCAGCGAGTATACACATTTGCGCCTACAAAATTACTTTTATCAATTTCTTTTGGGAAAAAAAGGATAATTAATTGGCTTTCCTGAACTGCACCTTGAAGTTTGTAAAGGCTAGTGGCCTGGTGAGTAATCGCGTTGTTTGGTTTAAGACAGCCTATGGGGCTCTTAGGAAAGGTTGTGGAAGTTTTGGCATAAAAAGATAAAATATCTCTAAAAGGCTTTCTTGAGTGTTTTGTTTTGTTAAAACAATCTACAAGGACAAACTACAACCCTTTCCTGAGGCGATGCGAGCTTGTTATTCCACGTCAATGACATGTGCTGGCCCTAGAAGCAGGCCATCTCCATGCTAAATGTGATTGACTAACGATAATTACAAAAATTAGCTTGGGTCTACAAAACCTGCAGTGTTATCATTCTAGTTCAAACGTCAAAACTCCTCACACCTAAGGCTTTTGACAGTATGAAGTCTTTTATTTTTTTCAAGATCAAAGACGACCTTATTTCCTTTGAAAGGTCAGCTATGAAGGTTTTTTGCCTGCCCACCTTCAAGCTGTTCAAAGCCGAATCGAGCGTTTGTCTAGCTGTCAACAAGTAATCTACACCATTCACAGATCAGCATGCACGTCCGTAGAGGAAAAAGGGAAGCAAGAGGTTGTCTGAGCGTAAAGAGTGGATGCTCAGGTGAAGTGGTTAATTAACAGGTTGTCCATTGATACCTATCATGCACACAGGACCCACTTAAGTAAAACAGCTTTTCTATTACTCAAATTGTCTCATTAAGTCCAATGTTAATTATGACGACATGCAATTTCCATTACAAAGAATGAACTACCTTCCACAATTTGGTGCATTTTTACCTTTGCGACATTCCTAATAAAAGCGGTCCTATTATTTCCAATCATTTCCAAATGCCAAGCAGAGATTCGAGATCTGGCCTCCAAGTCAGATAAAGTGGAATTACGTTCGCTACCCTTAAATGAAACTGGACAACAAAACGGTGACGTCGTGGTAAGAGGTAAACAGTGGAGGAAAAACATACCGAATGTTTCAGTAATCCTGTAGGACAGAGTCAGATGAATGAAAACACACTAAACCTTTATTTTTGAACTTTGGTAATTTTTGGCGTCCAAATTAGACTAGGCGAAAAAAATGGGGAAAAACATTTGGAGGTTGGTTCGTTATGTCCTCCACTAAGATTGTCTTATGAGTGCGAACCTTCGAAAGTTTGCTGGAGCTTCTCACATGCGACCACGAAACTAGCATATTTGTCAGGGTCCAAAAAACTTGATCAACGTTTTGTACTAAGCTCCTTTTATCAATTCTGTCACTTTTCTTATGGGGATAGACAGCCACTTTCCATCTTGCACTTTGAAGAACTGGAGACTTGAAATAAAGCAACTATAGTAGCTCAGGCTACTGTAATCCAAGGAAAAGGCGATGTCATACGATAAGAGGCGTTACCGCTTAACGGACATTGTTGTTAGGCGAATCCTTAATATGCTACGCGATTTCATCGGCGTGCAGCAGCAATGCAAGTTTGGTTGCTACTAGTTACTTTTAATCAGCAGTATTTGGTGTGAAGTTGTTGACAAGCCGTTGACAGCAGTTGCCTCGGTTATTACATTGCTAGAATAAAAAAGAACCTGGTGCTGCCAAAAAAACCGGAAGGTTTACTCGCCTCAATTAGAAGAGAAGTCCAATCATGGTGACGGTACACACACCAGCCGATGAAAGTTGGATTCTATTTTAACAAATGGACAATGCACACAAATGCGCAATCCGGATACCCTTAACCAGAATGGAGGGCAAAAGTGATAGAAATGCATGTACACAACATCATATGACGGGTGACGGAATGGAGAAAGACCAAATCCTGAACACTGAGTGTCGAGTGTCCGCTTGTATGAAAGATCTCAAGTGCGGTACTGTGGTGGGGCTCTCAATTGATCGGCAATAAAACTTTTGAATGGTTTGAGTTCACTCATTTAGAAAGTGGTCTGTAGTGCGCCTGTCATGGACAACCTAGACCGACATGTTCAGCCAATAGATACGCGGTCATTTCCGTCGACATTCAGTCAGCATGGAGACTGCTTGATTGACGCACAACTTGCCATGCCAAAAAACCGCAGACGAACAGCAGAAATTCACTATCGCTGCTTAGAGCAGTTGAAAAGCGTAGGAAGGCGAACGACTAGCAGATTACTACAAAAAACCGACCATTCTAGACAATTACAAAGACACTTTCCAGGATTTCAAACAGTCCTAGCAACACCAGTAAGGACATCCTAGTGTAGGAATTCCCAGGCCAACTCGGAAGCAAGAGGAAGACGAGTAATCGCACGACTTCATGATTAATAATAAGAAAGCAGGAAAAGCGCTCAAATCTAGGAGAAAGAACGCAATTCCTGTTCTCTAGAGCGTGTGCTTTGCTTAAAAGTAGTTTAAGGATTAAGTTCCTAGCTTCATCACATGACTCTCAGCCCTCATTGAACTAGGTAAATGAAGTAAATGGTTATAGTAACACACATCGGCACTAGACCGATGCATCAGAGCATTTCTCAGGTGCTAAATTGGAAGACTATAAAGGACTCACTCTCGTTGGGAAATGCGCCAATGAAGGGAGCGAACGGCGCAGTGATGCAGTCGACGATGACTAAGCGAAGTTTTGAGTAGAAGTTAAGTTCCTCAGCGCTCGACTGGTCACCGTAAGAAGGTGCCTCCTGCAACGACGCAGAGGCGACCCACAAACGCGTCTCCACCAATCCATCCGTTAAGCCTTGAACCCCAGGAACGAGGCGGTGCCAAACGCGGGAGAGGCAGTGATTGGTGGAGTGATCAAGATCATTCTGAAAATGTAAATAAGAACCAATACAACTCCATTTTCTTTCTATTATAATTTATGTTAGCAAACTAAAAGGGAAAGTCTACAATAAAGGCATAAGAAACACACCCTTAGAATAAAGTTAAGCTTCCTTCGATGTCGCTCGCCCCAGTGATTCCGATTAAGAAAACACAAGATCTCATCTCTCGGAAGCCTTAATGCCTTACCAATTCTTCTTTGAATTCGGGTCAGATAGTCGCAGGGAGGATGGGCTGGGTTGTGGAGCAGAAAAAAAGAACATCAGAAATGGAGGCAGTCACGACTAATTCCCCTGCTTCTAGCAGCAATATGTTTTCAAGCTATGGAATTACACAAGCGTATAAGTCACTGGGAAAGGATTACAAAACGTTGTTGTTGAGCGGTTCAATAACCAAAATACTCAAGGAATCTTTCTTTTGTTACTCCTTTGCTGTCTAATATCTGACAAAATTATATTTTTATATTCATATTTTTATAAAAGGAGGCTTCATTTTGGAAGAAAGCGAAAAAGCATTATAAGCACTTCCCAGAGGTGGTATTATTGCATGTCCCAAGTGCTTGCCTCTATGCCATCACTTAATGATGGAAGAAGTAGCAGTACGATCACTTCTATCATTAAGGTCAGCACAAGACGACTGCAGAGGTTTCATCAAGACAAAAATCCGAACTTTCAACAAACCTTACGAATGACATGGTGATTTTGGTGGAGTATATGGAGATCTCTGAAATGATATAGACAAGGGAAAAGACATGTAATCTCCGACATCAGCACTACTCCTTAATATGAGGCTAGATTTCGTGGACTTAGAAACTGATATCAGTGAGAGAATGAGACTCACGTAGTAAAGAGGAGGAGAAGGAGATTAGGAATCATTCATTCATATTTGGTTAAGCCTCAAGAAGTTTCGTTTTCGACTTGACTTCTTAGCCTGCCGCTTGCACAGGACATAAACAGCCGCATTTGATCGACGCGCACAGCATTTATATTTGAGACCTGATTAAGTATGTTAGAGACAGACAAGAAGACAATTTGTAAACATTGCAGGAGTCATATTTTTTAACAATTAATGCTGATAGCCGTCCAAACGAATGCCTTTCTAATGGATTTACGCAAATAAAATACATCGATTTTAGACGCAAAACAGGAGAATTCTTTGGAATGCGAAAACAACAATCAGAGGGGTAACTATTGCTGACATGCAAATGTTAGTCTCGTGGTGGGTCCAAGGCTGCTGGGCGCTACAGAGGCAGTAGAGGTGTCAGAGACAAAAAGATCCAAGAGAAGAGGTTGTTGATGGCAGTACGCTCACGTGAAAGAGCGGCTTACCACCCAAATACTTTACAGTAAATGCTTTCTATACTTTAGAAAATCGAAAGCTGGAAGGGAATTGCAGCTGCCAAGGTTAAGCAGAATATTAGAGCCTACATGTTAGTACTCATGAAAAATAGATTTGAGGGAGGAGGGAGGAGAATAACAGAAAGGTATGGTAAAATGGAAACACGCTCTTCCCCTAGGAGACAGACTTGAATGGAACTGAGTTAAAAGTAGTAGAGAAATGCATGTTTATAGACCATTTGCCAAAGTTTTGACCATGCTATAATTCTAATCTGGCATTATTTCAGTCAAAAGCTTAACTATGCATAAACTGACACAATCACATTCGTTGGATTTGAGGAGAAAGGAGGCTCACACACAATCGGAGACTTGACAAGCGAATATTTATGGCTCGTATCATAAAGGCGAAAATCGACATTAAGCAAATTCTGGTAATGTTCGTTTTCTTCTAACCTCTACGTCCATTAAAAGCTATTTTGGGCAATATTTTGGATATTCCGATAACTTGTCTTCTTATTTTTAGGGGTCTGACTCTCCACTTCCATTTGCAGCGCTTGAGCTCCAAACTCTCCTAGCAGCCTCAGTTCCTTTGCATCAGTAACGCAGCCTTCATTATGCCTTCGCATTGGAGAAAGATTCAAAGCGCTGCATTTTTCGGCAGCAAAAATCAAACTCGACCCTGGGAGCCAAATTCTCTGACATCCATTACTGAAATCTATAGCCTAAGGTGACGAAACCAACAGAATTCTATTAACAACTAAAACGGAACCAGACATAGTCGTAAGACACGAAGTCAGTTGAAGAGCTGTCGAAAGAATCCGTATAGAGATAGCAATTCGAAAGCGCAATACTTTTGACTCCTCTCCACAGCTTGGATGAAATCCGGACAGATTTGGTTGAGCAGCACTAAAGTTCAAGCCAAGCAGCAAGGAAAAACAGAAGCGGTGACAGATTTCCTTGAAACTATTTTGAACTCCGCTCCTTATTAAATGTCCTTACCATAAGCAGTTGACATACGAGGTAGTTGATGCGTTTTCCTTCCTCCCAAATACAAAAAGAACAGAATGGAGTTGGAAAAGTAAGTCGGAGATGGCACTCTGCTGCCGTAGTGCTATGGCTCATTTCTAGTCCTTTGCTCTCGACCAGTGATCCTGAATTTAGGCTAAACCAATGATTGACTTCTAGTTGAGCAGTACCTTTAACGAAGCCATCTTAAAGATACCCTAAATAACAGTTCCAGAGTCACAAAATCGGTCACAACTACACTAACGGACGCCGAAGTTGACCGATTTGTTAGCTCGAAAGACTCATTATTTCCGCAACCCAGACGTTTCATTTTCACACAGAACGACATTTTTGTATTAAACAATGATTGGAAGACGATCAGCAGCCCCAAGAAGAGACTGAGCCAAGGTATAACCCTTATTACAACATACGAAGTTATGCTAAAGACAAGCAGAAATACATCAAGTACATCTACGCTTAAGTTAACTGGTTTCAAAATTACTCTTTTAATTTTTTGACACTTTTTCTACACCGATTTTCTTGCCTTATTGCACATTTTGCACAACTTTGGTACGGTTATTTAGAGAGATCAATTAAGTTGTAAAGGTAGGAGCATTCTTGAATCTTGAGACAGCAAACAGAGGTCGCCAGATCTTCCCATGATACTGTTCTCAGGCGTCTGGGGAAAGTTTTAAGTTGGTAGGTTCAAACATCTGTGATAGTACTGCCGTTCTTCTCCGAAAACCTCAAGTTTCAGAACCCTTTACTAGTGCCGCAAGAATAAGACTTCTCAACTCCCAATACCACCAAAAACACAAACTTTTATCCAAGTGTTTTGATTACTTCCGATCCTCTACTCGTTCTAATGTAAATATTATGAAGGTATGACAGCTGAAAATAAATGCCGCTCTTCTTCAAGTACCGAGACCATGTTCCACAAAAATGCCGGTGTTGTGTTCCCATAGCATCAGGTCTTACCTACAATCGTCGAATGCTTCAATAGGAAATGCTGTCTCAGCAACTTGTTATTGGGATCATTTATAGAGTGTGAATGCAACGAGCACATAGAAGGAAGGCTTAAGTACCAAATATCCAGTTTTGGAAGTGGAACTGGGACCTCTGTGTCAATTATTAAATGTGACACACTGTAAGTCCTGAAGATCTACAACAGTTAATCCAACTTCTTATTCTTAACATTGTATCAAATTGTCATCATTAATGCAGTTCCCCAAATTGTACCGTTTCATTGAAACCTCTATAACACTGGTCTCCTTGCCCTTTCGTACATTTACACCAAAGAATTCTTGCAGTTTCATGAGAAACAACTGGGACATACCACATCCTCCAAGTGGCACTTCTTTTTCAACATAGAGCGAATGATGCTTCGCAATCGGGAGGCATCAAACTCGCCCTTGGTGTCGAGGTAGAGGACCGTAGAACCTCGAGCCTCCGTCAAAGATTCAGATGGAGGAGAGCCGGATTGAAAAAGATGTGACGAAATGACGGTAGCCGCTGCAGCACTGTGGCAGATCTACCAAGGTCAAGTATGAAGGAAAATAAGTATTTAATTATGGCAGACTTTCGAAAACAGCTAGTGCCCTACCAGGGTCTTCCCGACTGCTGAGGCTCCAAAAACCTCGGTTATCTCGCCAGTCATTAAACCACCGTTGAGAAGAGAATCGAGCCTAAGAAGGGAGAAGGTAGCGGTCATTCTTCAGGTCAATAGGGCTGAAGGGTTAGTTATGACTTCAAAAAACATTGCGCCAAAACCTACCATTATAAATTAAGGTCGCCTACAATTATACCGTTACCGCGAATGAAATCCTGAAAGCCATTTGTCTTCATCATAGCAATAACTAGGACGGGTCTTTTTGAATTTGGTAATGCACAACCAAGTTCTCAGAGTAAAGTCAAATCACCCAAAATCTACAGAAAATGCGCTTATTCCCAAGGTCAACGAGCGGGCAAATCGGCTAATACGTTCCAAATTCAAGGGCTTAGCGAAGCAGTCCAACAGAAACCAATAAAAAACGCTTGTCGCAGCGTTGTGCGTGGGGCGTAAAAATCACCCCCAGTTTAACGATAGCAAAGGTAAGATGGATCAGAAAGGCTCATTTACTCGAATTCCACTAAATGGTATGTGCTTTGAAGAAACATCTATTTCTTTGGGCAATTTCTGGTTTAGCCATTTCCAAAGCAAAATTTTGAAGCACCAAAAGTATGATTGGCACGTATTAAAATTTCGACTGCGAGTTTGCCTACTGACAGAAATAGAATGGTAACCTATTGCACTTCTATACAGTCGCCATGTTTAAAAGTTTAGCACGTACAAATCCCCTCTGACTGGCAGATAACAAGGCATGCGAACCAACGAACTTTGTCACATGTTGAAATAGGTATATCAACCATATAAGCAGAGTCTGATCATCAAAATACAGTGGTTAAACTGTTTTCAATGTAAAGACAGCCTTAAAAATAACCCATTAGCACATAAGAGACGCTATACTTTTAAACCGTGTTATAATTAAAACCATATGCCCTTTTCTGTTTACAAGAGACAGCATAAAACATCAGCATACAAAGATAGTAGTTTCAAAGTTCACATGACAGAGTCTGTATCCAGGTTCTCCCTGTTCTTATCACACAGTGCCGTTAACAGGTCTCCTATTGCAAACTTTAATTTACCTTCTTGTTGGGAGTAAAAAACGGACAAAGTAAACGTACTGAGAAAATCCCGTTGAGATAAAGCATCGATTAGCTAAGCAGTCCTTCAGAAGGTCCACTCCACTTATCACGCGGGGGGCCCATTGTTTTAAGATCAGACGTTGAACAGTATGAAGACTCTAGAAGGTCAAATGTGAACTTCAAGAAAAGCGTGAACACACACCACGTCACCACACAAAGTGGGTACGTGATGTCAGGCCTTTGGTGGTTGTGCTGATTAACACTTTAATGGACTACAGAGAAATAGAAGTAGGCAGACGAAATGGGAAGTAACGTACTCGGAGAGGCATAATAAATCATTGAAACTAATCAACACCAAAGCCAAATTAGGTATGTTATTTTATGACCGATTTTTGGGAATATTAAGTTGCAGTATCCACTTTTACAAATAAATAAGCAAGGTTAGAATATTCCAACCATTTGTGATGGATTTTCACTGACGGATTACCGCACGCTGATGGGCAACCTAGTGCAGACAATGTGGAAAGATGAGGAACCAAACCAGTCGCTTCGCCTTGCTTTAAACCTCACTTAACATATCTGTAAGGCTAATGGCAAACGTACCACCAGGCCGATACACCCTTGTGCCATTTTAAAGTGGACATCGGTGTCAATGTTAAGTAAGTCAACTTCAACGAAGCACTGTGAGAAAATGTACAACTTCAGTTATATAAATAAATAGCTAAATAAATGGTTGTTGAATGGGAGCTTATCTACAACAAAAGGGTATCGAGAGTGTCACGTTTCGGCAATCTTCCAACCTCAAGTGGGTCCAAATCCGACCTTAGCAACATTTGAGCAAGTTGCAGTGGCCTATTACTATATCTTTAGATTGAAGTTCCTCTTCTTCTACTTGGCGGTCTTGTTGCGTAAAACATATTCGCCGTTGAAGATAAGCGATCTCTTAACAATTCCTCCTCATTACGGTTCCCCAACCAGAAATCGCATGCACGTCACTGATGAAAGAAGGCCAATTCATGCTTCAGTTTTTGTCCAACCGAGAGGCTGGTTAAAACCGCTGAAAGGTTGCCCAATGGAGGTGCTATTTAGCGAAGGGATTTACCAAGATTGCGTGACTAACCCCAGGACCTATTTGACCCCGTAACTTGAATGAAAAGCTGCCGTCGTATGCAGGCCACGCATGACCTGTGCCTTCAAGCGCCCATGCAACGTTATGACATAAGATCAGAGCAGTGAAATAATGTTAGAACTTCTTGATCTCAACCAAAACTGCTGTTTAAGTCTACAAAAGCAAATACTGGTGCAAATGGCCGGATCAGTGGAGATTCACAAAAGGTCTATTGAAGGTGATGAACAAAGGCAAAGTGTACAATGTTGATAATTTTTAAGAGACGCCGAATCCTCACCACAATAAGTTCAGAGGCACGTTTGGGTTGATGCTGTTTACCGAATGAAGTCCATAAAGGCGCAAATTCATAAATTTTGACACGCAATCCCCAAATGACAACGCCCCAACTCCATTAACATTCAGTAACCATTTAAAAACTAGGTCCTAGGTAGCAGCAAGTGGCGAAACAGGGCTACAATTGAAATAATTAAAAGCATATTCAAGGAACTGCTTGCAATTGTGCATAAAGGATTGGGTTTATGCTATAGGGCTATGATTCATCCGCGACAGGTCTCCCTTCGAAGATCTGTTAGAATACGGTATAGCACTGCTGAGTTGAACCCTCCCTGACGCACTTCAAGTAACAGAGGTGGTCCACCTAAAGTATCATTATGACCAATAATGGAATCAAAGGTAGCCTTCGCTACCGCCTCAAGGCTGATTAATATTAAAAAGCAAATCGAAACAACCGACGTAGAGAAGCTACCAAGAGTAGCTTCAGCAATGCCGTTAGAAAAAGCACCCAATACAGTACAATGCTATTCATAGCAATCGGTTAACTGTATTGGCCTCTTAGTCTCCGAGACTCAGCCTTTGTAATGGATTTTATAGCCTCTTATCGTCATTGCTCGTTCCAGTAGCCGTACAAGCATTCTAGAGTTTGACAACATCCACATTTCCAGCCCACTAAATCACTAAGTCTTAGGCTATAATTCATGGTAGTGAATGTACAAGAACCCTAAATGACAAGCAAAATGGTTAATGAAAATATTGGCCCTAACTGCTTTACCAAATTAGAGGTGTAGGTAAAGAGCTTCCCGTAATGGAACCAGTTAAAAAAGGGGAGAGTCACATAACGGGACCCCGTATTCCTTCAGGTGAGTAGTCTTGGCAGCGATTGCGAGGTAGTGGATACATTCATTCCCAAAAATGCATCAGAATCGACTAAAGGTATTCAGACACCATTCGAGGTTAAGACTTTTCCTCCTCCCCACAGAGTTGTTAATGATGCCCTTTAAATCTCTTGTTATGGTAGCTTTTTGACCCGGAAATGAAATGTCAGTCGTCTAAACATACAGCTGTACCTATTAACCTTACAACGTAGCTACAGGGAGGAAGAGGGAGGAGAAAAGGGGAATGATTTAGGAAGTCCAGTGTCATAGATTTACAATTCCCTTCACCTCAGTTCAGCATCAAAGCTCAATCATATACTTTAGCCTTTGCCCACTGTGACTAAAATAGCAAAGCCAGTATCATAAGGATTAGATGTGATTAGCATACAGTTGAGGGTAAACTCGAGAGGTCTAGTTTTCCGTGGGACAAACTTGATTATTCACAAAAATCATCCCTCTGTAAGCAGTTTACACCTTCCACCTCCCGTTACAGAAGACAAAGGTTTGTTACCCTTAGCAAATAAGCAGGCTAACTAGCAAAAGAACTCACCTTCATGGAAAAAATTGATGAAGGAGAGGGGACTGAGGAACAAACTTCCCAGAGGGCTGCCGATGGTTTAGATGTGCTTGCTTGAGGATTATCGCTACCAGTGCCTTGATGAAGGAGAGCAGACTCAAAGTCAGTATTGTGGAAAAGGAAGGGAAGCAGCGGTTGACCCAACAGAGCCGACTGCCGAAGCCGTTTGAATAAGTCACTCGAGGTTTCTCTGGCCTCTTGAGGATCGAAAAATTTGGACGACTGAAAGGAGCGGAGTGAAAAGAAGCTTTGCTGACTGGTTGGTCCTGAAGACGTTTGAAACCAAATACAAAATAACGTCCTAATGGCCGTTCTTCAAAAAGCGCGTAATGGTGAACTGGATTTAAGTATGAGAAAATGTGAATCAGTCCATTTGAGAAAACACATCAACGTCTAAGGATTATGCAGTAACAACAGCCACAACCTAATGCGAAACTCGCAGCCTCGGAAGAGCCAGACTTTGCAGCTACAGTTTGCTCTTCATGTCTAAACAGTTCAAGCATTCCGTATTTAGTGGTAAAATGCATTAAGGCAGGAATTTTAGCTTAACGCAACACAAATGTGCTAAAGTTTAGCACCAGATTATTCAAAAAGATCATTAAACACGGAAGGTGGATAAAGTATACAAACCCTCCAACACAGCTCCCTTCCACGCTGTAGTAATGGTTCAAATCTTCGGCGGTAGTACCTTGCGCTTATAACCACAGTCTCACTACCCATTCTTTGCTATTAAGCTTTGGAGTACTAAGATTGGAAAACTCGCACGACCATGAATAGCCTCAAGCAAGTTGGCAGAGGTGTGCTGATCTGTTCTCAAACGTAGTGAAAATATGAAAGAAAATAAGGGTAACCACACGACATGAACGAATCTGATCACATGTCCGTTGGTCTTTTGTGGAAAGGTCCATGACTAAAACTGCAAAATTTACACTTACATCCTGACGAAGCTTAGCAAAACACGAACTCAGACACCAAAAACGCGACCCATTGAAAATTGCTCCCATTTGTATTGCTGGTCCACCCCAAAACCTAGTACGCAAAGCCAATGATAAGCTACTTGATAGCACCCGCGAGAAGAGAAAGCAAACTTTGTCAGCTCATTCGCCAAGGCTAGAAAAAGCAACGTTACTTCGACTGGAGTAAACTCCGGAAGGCATGCGAACAGTAGAGAAAGTGATATACGACAGCAACAATGAAGAAATAGGACACAAAGGAGAACTTCATCAGCAAGATCTGTATTCTCCCACATAAAATTTTTAACATCCAGAGAGTAGGGATGAGAGAAGGGTTCACAAATGAACTGCGTCAGCAACTGTTCTAGGAACACTGTACATGGATTGGTCAGAGCACGAGAGCAGTGGGAGGAAAGGGAGACCAAAGGATAGATATCAGGCTAGTTATAGGGGAACGTGATTAAAGAGGTAGGACACTGATTCCCCATTGTGGGTGCGACGAATCGATTCCGCTAGCACAGTACTGATGTCGATACACTAAAAGGGAAAACATATTAAGGTGCCCCCACGGATAGATAAATGCAAGCCCTTTGTAATCGCGTTCAACAACCTACTCAAAAATTACAAACGTTAAGAAATCCTAGCCTACTATTTTAAGAGGCAGAGGAAACGGAAGAGAGCATGAGGATTACCAGTCCTAATCCTTCAATCGTACAGTTTCAGCTACGCATACGGTGAGTCCTCAAAAGGTCTTGTGGAAAAAAATAAAGGGCACTCACGTAGAGCTTGGGACACTTCTTCATGTTCTCCTTTTGGTCAATTGTGTTGGTGACAACTACGGCTTCGAAACAAGAATTGTTGATTCGATCAATAGCAGGACCAGAGAAGATACCATGAGTACAAATCGCATAGATGCGAGTAGCCCCAGCCTCAGTCAAACTAATTGAGCAAAAGACCAACCAGGAGAGGCGGCGAACAGAAAAGAATAATCGTCAACGGAAATCGATTCATGCAAGATCTGGTTTAATCAAGGGTAAGATACAAAAGTGACAATCATGAAACTCGCAACTCCAATGGGTAGGAAGGAATTGCTTTTCCAATGAATAGGAAAACTTCGCAAAGGAATTATTTATAAGCACCGGGCTACGCTGCTTAGCACACACAAGCAATCATCCGTCGAGATTTATGAGAAGCTAAACTCCAAATTCAAAGCCAAACACCCCTTGAGAAACGTCACATACCGATCGGCGGCAGTACAAATTGTGCCGCAAGTATCGGCCATGTCATCAACAAGAATGGCAACCTTTCCTTTAACATCACCAACAAGAACCATTCGATCGACCTCATTAGCGCGTTTCCGCTCCTTATGAATTAGAGCGAACTCTACGTTCAGTTGATCGGCTAGTGAGGTCACTCTAAAATTAGAGTATATTGCTATCAATGACCAAAAAGCTACAAAGGAATCCATTACATGGAAAAAAGGATTCTTACCTCTTAGCACCACCAGCATCAGGACTAACGACACAACAATTTTGCCAATCGTCAATGTTTTTTTGAATCCACTTGATGACAGCTGGCTCGGCATACAGATTGTCTACAGGTATGTCAAAGAAGCCCTGAATTTGACTGGCATGGAGATCCATTGTCACGATATGATCAGCGCCGGCAACTGACAACATGTTTGCAACAAGTTTTGCCGAAATTGGGGCCCGGGACTTGTCCTTATATGGGGCAAGAAAGGTGTATATGTGAATACGACTTCATCTCAAAGGGCTGAGTATGTATGAATCGATAGCATAAAGCAGAACAAGGTATAAGTAGTAATGACATCTTAAAGCATAAACAAAGCATTGTCTAAAAGGAAAAGCAGACGATAAGGCAAAGTCCTCAAAGTACCCCGAAGACCTAGATAATAATTAAAAGTCAGTGCGCGCCCAATTAAAAACAAAGAACTTAGAACGTAGGAAAGAAATCATACCTTCTTGTCTTGCCGAGCATACGGGAAGCAAGGTATCACCGCGGTGACCCGACAGGAAGAAGCAATTTTACAAGCATTAATCATTATGAGCAACTCCATCAAGTTATCATTAACTTCACCGCTTCCTGTCTGCACAATGTAAACATCTTCACCTCGAACCGACTCAGCAACCTCAACACTTGTTCCAGATGATTTATGAACGTCACTACATACCATGTTTCCTGATTACTGAACTTCTTGGAGTTGACATGTCCAAGTTTGATACCGATGTGGTCGGTTATTCTCTTAGCCAGATCGACATTAGAGCTACCAGCAAATATCTTGATGTTCGGCATGCCTACGCGAATCAGACTAGTGCAACCACCGCCACGACCGAACAAATAGCCACAGTCGACAAACGCGGCGATCGTGACAGTTGTGTAAAAAGTTCTTAATATTAAAATATGTAACAATCAGATATTACTTGCTATATTTTATAAATCGATTTAGCAGCCCTCTATATAGGGCTTACATTGGGCGAAAGAGTTCAGATGAACTTTTATGTAGCCACCTTTAAGAGTGACGAATTTCAAATTCACTATTTATAACTTTTTCTGGCTTATCGACTCTGTTGTGTGGTGGCTTCAAGCTAGTGCAGTGTAGCACGTATAAGTGGCATGAATTTATAGGATTCTTAATCCCCTGTAGTTCGTGTTTTATTTCGCGTTGTAACATCGATATCGTGTTAACAATCCTCCATTTTCTCGATTTTTAGTCACACGTTTAATTTTATTATCACTTTTGTTTTTATGGAGGAAAATTTAAGGGCGCTGCGATATTGCTATCGCCGATCAAACTCACCCAAAAACAGCAAGTTAGGACACCCGGACCAACTCGAGAACGGAGACTCATTACTTTAGTAGAGCAAATGGACTTGGCGACAGAATGGTATTGACATAACAAAAGGCATTACGGTCGTTCCGGTATGCGTAACCGAAATCCGAAGTTAAAAATGCAGCTAAGCATTGAGATGACTTTTCTTTATTACATGGCCCCTTTCTATAACTGTTATCAATGGCGATCCCCTGGGCTTCTTCTAAAGAATGTTTTCTATGGGAGGCTTTATTAAACAGTATGGGTTTTGGAGTGGTGTTTGAAATGATTTCATGCCTCTCACCTACAAGGAACGCTTAATAGCCTAATAGTTATTACAATTACAGCGCAACTAGTGTTAATCTTAAGCTTGCGTGTTAAATCGTAGTCTATGTGCGTGAATACGGGACTTCAATACCATCTATCCCTATACGCGACTTTAATGGTGCTGAATTTCCATCCTGCTTACGAACCGGTATCAGCCGCATGTTATCTATTAAAAGTGAGAAGTATTCATAAGCAGGCTTTGGAACATCAACCTCTACGAAGATCTACGTTTCAATGTAAAGAGTTTAGTGCCTCTTATCTTCTTTATTTGATTTGAGTAGTGGAGAGATGAAGTGAATGCACAATTTCATTCAGTCCATATCTTGCTAATAAGCACGGTAGAATAACCTCAAAAAGAGTTTTTATTGATGTCTTGGAGAACAGGGAACGTGCCAAAGGCTGACTTTACTCTCGGCCCTTCTATTTTGGGCAGTTAAGCACTCCTCCACTTTTGTGGCTCGAGCACCTCTACTACTTCGCCTTACTTAGTGAAAATCCAGATACAAGTCCTTTAAACTAGAGTTTTCTTCTTGCTACTATCAATGCCGTGTCTAGAGTCTTTCCTAAAGGCAAAAGGTACTATGCATAGGCGAAGTATATGCAGTCCCTAGCGGTAAGGTAATGGGGCTGCTGGTATGGTTTAGAGTGCGGTCCAACTAGGAAGGTCAATATGGTCGCCACAGTGGCTGCTATCGAATCCAGCCATGGTTGAATACCAAGTGTTCAGATCACAGGAGGAGAATATGCATCGTGGATAGGAGGATCTAAAAGAGGTTCACCGTACTGATGGAAGGTACTTCTGTCGTCAACGCGTACCTCCCTCTCGTCTACTGTAAGAAGGATGCTATCAAGTGATAGTAAAGTACACTTAAAAGGCCATTTGAAGGAGCTAGATGATGGTATTAAGTACTTACCGTGTTATTTGCATTTCAACTATTGCTGTGGATACTTCGTTTAAAAGGGAAGAATCAAATAGTAACTAATTGCATTGCTAAACCCAGATGAGACTTGTATGCCATAGGCAGCCCTCCCAGGACAACCCTTACTAAAAACTTCATATTCGAAGTGAAGAGGGTGAAAAGTGTGCCATGAAATGTGCTAGTAAACCATATTGTCAACGCAAAACGCACAAAAGGGTTGTGCAAATTTGAATGAGGTGGTTTGAGTGCTGTTGGTCGATAATCTAGTCATATGGGCATAATGGCAAGTTAGCTAAAACTGGACAAGGTCTGTGATTTTTCCTAGCCATTCGTAACAGTACCATGTGGAGAGGCGCTAGAAGTAGTGACATCGGCAGAACGGGTAAATTCGAGTCGAAGAGTCAGGGGAATGTTGAAAGCTCAACAGTCTACTTCGTGCTTTCTCCGGAGTGGAAAGCAGCTGTCACAGAAAAGGAAAAGGTCTACCTCATCGTTTGTGCCCTTTTTTATTTCGTCAGTTTACTTGTCTTCTCGTACTGTCTGGTTTTAGATAAAACTATGGTGCATTCTTTGTGTCTTAAAGTGTTCTTAAACACGCAATCTCGAGTTCCAATCCTCCAGAAGGTTAATCTCGGAGCCAAGGTATGCATCTCTCTTCCATTTCTATGCACATTAATAATAAAAATATTGCATGAAAATAAGTTAACTACAATAGAGACAGAGAGTTATGTACGCTGAACCCTATCGGTATTAAGCTTCACATCAAGGTCATCCATTCTAGATAACTTTCACAACCGGTATTTGGTACAGAAGTGCAGAAACGTTAGTCGAACCGCAAAGAAGCCCCGATACCTATGTTGGCGCCTACCCAATTATCCACGAGAGGCTTAACGAGGCATATTCTCTGTACTACAGCTGTTTGGATGCTCACTTCCGCACCTCGCCAGTTCTCACTGCCTCCAGTCTCTTTCTAGTCGTGGGGAGCGTAACTTATGCTTTCGCAGGACCGCTAGTCATCCTCTCACGCTCTGCGTTTTACCACTGCATCATGATAGGCTCACTGTTACTGGCTTCCTTTGTCCTACTTAATCTAGCAGCCTGCAATTTCCTTTATGACTGCCTTCGACGCTCACAGTCCACGCAGATAAACGACAGTGGAACCTATGTGGAGAGTATGTACGGCACTACTCTCTTTGATATAATGCCCCACATGGAAGACGCCACCACTGCAAAAGTGGCCACCTACCTCACTGTGCTGGGATTCCTTCCTATGGCCATTATGGGAGGCATGGCGGGGAAGGTGTTGGGGAGGCCAGTGTAAAAACTGATGAATCGTATAAATGTTTCATTACAATTGAAAGCTATCACTTCCTAAATCCCAGATTCTAAACATTATTTCATATAAGTTAGGCAGTAATCTGGTCCTCCATTCCTACCCAGCTCTATCAAGGATCCTCATTTTATTACTAAACTTTCCTACAAATGAGATACTGTTAATCTTAAAACGCTGACTTCACTAAAGTGGGCATTAGCAGCAGATGAATTAGTCACATCAGTAATAGGCAGTAGATTTCCATGTACAAGAAGAAAGGGATATTTAAAGTATAAGGCCTAAAGAGCTGTTTTGAGTCGTGATTAAATAAAGCCATTGAATGTCTTCACGTATCAAAATTAAATTGCCAAGAAAAATATAGCAACTAAGGCGATTTATCACCCAGACAATAGGCACCTTGTCGATTGACTAACTACAGCCTCCTAATCTAAAAAGTACTTACATAAAGTTTTGCAATTTTATACATTGACAATGTAACAAGAATGGTATGAGAGTGAATGTTAGTTTCGACTAATGTCTTTGTTGTGGTGATGTTGGCTGTCACGTTGAATGGGTTCTGCTGAGGCGTGGCTGCAGTGCTCGCGGTTGCCTTAGTATTTGGCGCTTGGCATCTGGCATTGGAAATTTAGGAGACACGGCTAATGGGTGAGCATAGTGTGGGCGAAGGTCACTCCTCCTAATCGTTGTGGCGTTGGTGCATCACTTCATCTACTTCATCCAAGCCCACCTCCTTAGAGGCGCTGACCTGATATGGTCTCACTTGGCATGCAAGATTTACCATGCCACCGATTTTAAGCGCCGCAAGAAGACTCCTCCGCCTTCACCTGCGTAGTGTATTGTGTCGCTGCCTCCTTCCTTCTCTCTGTCAAGCGAATGATAAGAAATGACGGCTGCAACACGCATTCGTTGGCAGTCTCACCGCATTAATACCGACGCTCAAACAAGACAACGTCCCACACTTGCATATCTTCAAATATTTGTCCTGCTCATCACCACCACTACCACTACGACCGCCTTCCCTGTTACCCCATTGATCGCCTACGAATCGACGCCCCAATTTGCCCACATGCCCACACTCAAATGGACAATTCCTTGCCACACTTCAGTCACTTCACCTTAACTCTTACTAATCGGTCCTCTATTCTAGCTTTGCTTACACCAATCACACACACGCACACACACACACTCATTTCGCAGTCTCTTGCAACATCCACGCACGATCAATAGGTCGGCCGCATCGTCGCAATTGTCACCTTTGCTATCGTGGAGATGGGAGTCTTATCAAAACGCGTTGCGATGTATTTGGCACTTCTATGAGGCTATTTATTGAGTGTCTTGCATGACCACGATGGCTTTGCCTTCTTGGTGACATTCACGGCGAAGGCGATACAAATGCTAATGCGGTGTGTGAGGGAACTGCAACATTCACCTGCATTGTAGATCCGTTCTGCGGAGAGGGAAGTAGTGCTGCCAGACAGCAGTGCTCAATGGCCGTGCAAACGTCGTGTCTGCCAGGACCTCTACGCTTGACGGCTGCTCGGAGGCTGCGAGACGACACATCAATGCTACGACGCCTGCCACCACCGGCCTCAGTGGAGGTTGACTCGACGACCCTCAGGGTACCACCACTCTCCGAGGCCGAGGAGGCCGCCCTTCCCACTGGGGCCGGTCAACACCGCACCGACTCAAGTGAGTTCCACTCTCATCCTTTTTCACCTCCTTAACTTACACTCTAGAAGTGTGATTTTGGATGTGGATGTGGGTAAATAAGTGGGTAAATGGGTGGGTGCAACAGAGCGTCTTTACATGTAGCTACGATGATCTTCATGCCGCGTAGTGCTATGCCAGTCTCTCACATTCAAGGATATAACAGGCTCTAGAGGTAGAAGAATACATCCTCCACCGTTTTTATTACCCTCCTCGCTCTCCAAGTGTTAGTAATGGTAACAGCATTGTTGTGTTAGATTGCCTGACTTGCGAACATGGTGCACATGGGCATGGCTCGTACCTTCTCTCCTTTAGCTACGCGGAGGTGGCAGGAGCAGATGGCCCAACGTCCACTTAAATTGCTTGTGCTTCTTCTCCTCTTCACCCTCCTCAACTCCTTGCCCTTCCATCGACTATTCCGACTTTTGTAGATCCAAAGAGTCGGTCCTCAATCAGGAGTAGATTTGTCCGAGCACTTGGGAGGATTTGCTGCTGCAATGGGAGTCAGAACCTCACTTAAGTACGCCATTCCACTAGTCACCTTCCTTCTACCTCCCCCTCTACTTCCCATTCCGTGTTGTCCTGTTTCATACTGGTACAATATAGCGTTCCTTCTTTTTCTTATCTCAATGCCCCGCCTTTCATGTGAGTTGTATCTGGTAGCAGGTTGGAGCGTCTGCATTGGTGATGTGGGTGGGTAGTTGGGAAAGCAGATGTGTAAGTGGGTGGGTGCAGGTTTTAGGAGACGCATTAGTCGACTACTTCTGGTCGGTTCACTGCTGCATCACAATCACCTCACTGTCTTCTCCATAACATTTCGTCATCACGTAGTGCTGATAAATGACTAAAGAATATGAGTGGTTGGTGGGCATTTGTACAAGCGCGCACTGTCATGCTTATTCTGTTAGACTCCCTTCGACACATTTCGCCTCCCCTCCACCCCCCATTTCCTAATCTTCTATCAAAACTTCAATAATGTTAGCAGGCACATCCCACGAGCGATGATTGTTCACTCTACCCTTCCCTCACCTCATGTAGTGTCACATTGGATATGCCAACGACACTCGTAGCGTCAACACTCACACCCAGGCCGAGAGTGGCAGTAATAGTTGCATTAATTAGGTCTTCCCACACCTCCCTCCTTCCGTAATAAGCCTGCACTATGCCCTTGGTAAGGCAAGGGGTGTTTCTAAGACCACTAAGCAAACGCGGTATCCACTTAACCATTCTACGGCCGTCTGCAGGCGTAACAGATGCACACGACAGCAGAATGTTCACTAAAATGATAGAGCAATTGAAAGATGATGATGAAGAAGAGAAAAGATGGAACTCTGGCACTAGCACTCTTATGGTTGACATACTAACGGCAACACAGAGCCCATTCTTCACCACAGTACATTGCTGTACGCCGTGCTTAAGTGTAACCCCTATATGCACCCACTACTTAAGCAATTTTGACCTCCCTTATGATCTGATCCTCTTCTTGCATAGACTGTAGAGGTACAACGGAGGCAAGTAGCACATTCTGGGCAAAAATCGGAGAGATAAGAAGTCAACAGAAGCCACCAATATCCCTCCTTTGCAGACTCGACCACCTTTTCCCCATTTGTCCAAGTTGCTTCGTGTATTTTCAGTATTGTTGACCACTACCACTCTTTGCGCCATTAATCTTAATTTTCCGCAAATTCTTCGGAAATATGGGTATGTTTGCCTAGACCTCTCTACTCGTGTTACCTTTTGCTTGATTGTGTTTGTGTAACTGACTCGCTGGTGAGTCATTAGAGTACGCATCGAAGTTCGCAAATGAAGTGCTTTTTTTTAACAGAATGGATTGTAATCAAGCTTAATTTTTTGGCAAACGGTTGGAGGTGGCGTATGTTATTTTCTACTGTATGAGTGAAGTTTTGTCACTATTCTTGGTTATAATGGAGTTGGTTTCCCTCTTAACGTTTTTTGCAAGGACAATCGCAAGCACTAAATGCAGTGCGTGACAAGAATTGTAATTTCAAGTGGTCTTTCCAACCGCCAACCGAATAATGCCATTGGTAAAACATTGGTGCGGTTTTGGTAGTCAGCAATGCATTTTTATTGCTAAAAGCACTGATTTGAGAGTGATTGCGGAACTTAGCAGCGTGAGTTGACATTCGCTTGCATTGTACTGAGCGACTTACAATCAGTTATTTTGTTGTTGATCATCGGATGAGATGGGCGAGAAGCAAGGGGATGAGGATGAAGAGGGAAGAAGATGCAAATGTAATGCTTAAGCTCCCGAGGTGCGGCAGCTTTCTTGCGGATCACTGGTGATTAAAGAAGAGCTCCTGCAAGCTGTTGGCTACATTGCACTTTCTACTTAAAAGTGTTTCACAAAATGATCAGTTGTTTTGGAATTGCAGTCACCATTCTTCGCTTGTAGTCTCTTCCTCTAATTGCAATGAATGTCTGTGTATTCATATTTGGAGCACAAAAGGGTAACGGTTAACTACTGCACACTGATTGCAACTGCAATTAGGAAGTTATCAAATGTGCCAAAGACATTCATAAATTCAACCTGTCGGTAAAAAAATAAGTTTTCATTTGTGATAAAGTGGACAGCTCCTGCCCTATCTTGTACCAACGATGACGGGGACTGACGACAGACAGTAGCGGAACACCTTGTTGGATAGGCAGTGTTAGGCCATTCTGTAAATAGTTTGTGAGGTTATTCTCGATTTACCATGTTTAAAGTAAGTTCTTAGCTACACATTCAGTAGGTAACATTTTCTCTCAAAATGTTGTGAACTTTGTGCTTGATCAGAGTGCGCTGACCTTTTGCATGCCCAACTGCGACAGTCCAGGACTGTGGCTAGCTTTCACAACCCTCAACTTTAAATTGTGGTTTTTAGACCTAATCTCGTAGGCCGATTTGATTTAGCGTCTTCTGGCACTGTGGAATTCTGCAAGTGTGACAGTAAATGATCAGCAATTTACAATTTACCTGAATGTCCGACCTACTCTTTGTTTTGCTTAAGTACAAAACACACACACACACAACTGAGATGACCGTGGACTGGGCCTGGTTGCCAAGCTCTGCAAGAAAAGTGGGCATCTATTTCCTGAAATTGTGCCTATCTTGACTTATGCCTCAGTTACCGCCCATTTCCAGTCCTTTGTGCCCTAGTTTTGAAGTCAGCTATTAAAGTGCTTTACATAGCTCATACTGAGACAGTTTTCATTCCTTCATTCTCATTTCGTGCGTAGAAACGTCATTTGGCGATGCATTCCTTCCAAGTATTGTCTTAATAACCTTTCGCTAAGCACACAAACTCTTCCTGCCTTCTAGTCAGTTTGAATTGGCGCTAATCACAGGCGAATCAGGTAAATTCATTGCCAATGTGATTTTGCCGATGGGCTCTGCGAGGTGTAATGCTTTGATAGTCTGGTGAATTCGATACTCAGTCCCACGATTCGCATCTTTGCAATGTCTAGGCACGAGCTCCTGGACATGTCAGCAGTCTCTCTTCAACCCATCTGTCTGGCCATTGAGGCAGTGTTCTGAGTCACACCACCACGACAGTATGCTATGGCAAGAGAAGTCTTGGTCGCTGCAACGCGTCATCCGACTAAATGATTGGAAAAAACATGAGCTTTTATGCAAAAACATGGTTAAGGAAAGGGTCTTTGTCGCCACAAAATTCTGAAGACATAACTCATGGGAATGCACAGTATCTACTTGAAGGTGAGGCTCTCGAATTAAACCGAGCTAGGAAGGTGTAATGGCAGTGATGAAGTGTGAGGTCGGCGGCTCATCAAAAAAATTACAAATTACATTGTCATGCAAGTCTACTTGGCTCTGAAATTCTACCTTCTTCACCTCTCAATACAATTTATACCAACGATCGTCTTCGTAAAGCAACGCTTATTTTTAAGGTTGCAAAACGCACACCTTTCCTGATGCAACAATTGATAATTGAAAAGTTTCTGCCTGTAATAGGATGCATTCTTGTCTCTCACCCTACACATTGCTAGACAATGTGTGTCAGCATTGACAAGGGTGGTTGTGAAGGATGGATGGTGGTGAATTGTACTTCAGTTAATAAGGTAAAAGTCTTGGCTAGGGTCAAACGAAATGAAGGGCAGATTCATCCATTATTCCAAAGTAGCGGCTGAGAATCAAATCTCACCCTGATCCAGTTTCACAAATACACCCGATTTGCCCATTATGTCAGAGGACAGGTCTTTGTAAACTCCAAACTGAGTTTTGCATTCAGTCGGGCGCTTCGACTCGTCTACTGATATCCTAAAAGTTGCACCAACATCCGGCAGTGTTTTCAATATCTTTGCCGTCATCTCTGTAGAAAGGAAGAAAAAAAGGCAGTGAATTGTGCTGAGGTGCCGGCACCTCGTTCGTGAATTTGACATCCAAAGCTCACAAGGCAGTGACTACATCAAGTTAATTTTATTAAGGAGGGTCGAAGTTGGAGAAGTGCAAATCACCTGAAACACATTAAGAGGTTAGCAGAGCACTAACCCCGTGCAGAAGGTTTGGCACCACCAGCAGTTTTGTGGAAAATTGCAATGCACTTCGGGTCAACTTAATCCTACTCACTCACTGGGGTACCAACATCAAGAGGTGGTCGAGTGGCCAAAGAAATTGGAATCGCCACTGTGCCAGTGCAACTTCACTGGGTGGCACTGCAATGCCTGAATCCCCATTCCAAATAAGCAGTATGAAACAGTAAGGAGTAGGTGACCATCAAGGCCGTGCATCGCAGATAAAAGTAGAAAACAATGTATGCTTTTGTTTAAGGAGAACAGACATTACCGCATATTTCGTCAACGGTGAGCTTGTTGTCACCGCCATATTCCTCGGGCATCAGCTCTTTCAAACCCGCAACCTCACCGAAAACGGGGCTAAGATCGGAGCCCAACACCGTTGTCTACAAAATTTGACGGTGCTGAATACCTTCAACGACGTTGGACATCTTAGTGACGCGTGAGACTCACCCGTGATTTGATTTTCTCATTTAACCACTCGGAGTAGATATTGAACAAAGTCTCAAACACTTTTGGAGCATTGTAGTACACTATCTTCTTTATTCGGAAGGGCAGACACTCCTACAATTGGTTTGGCAGTCAGAAAACACAATACACAATGTGTGCAATGAGAGGTAGCATAGCAATGTGAGTGGCTGGTGTCTAGTCTCCGCAGTTAAAGCAGAATAGAACGAGATGCATACCTGAAAGTACTTTGTTGCAAGTTTCGATAACTTGGGGTCAAACATTCGCATAATATCCTCCTTTCTATTGTTCGACAGATCCATGATCATGCATATACCGCCAATCTGCACTCTGGGATCAACTATACACATATCATTCCATATATGTGATGCGCTCTGCAGCTCGGCGATCGAGACTGCATCCAGATTGAGGTTTGCTAAATTCAGCGTTAAAAATGAGGCGAAATTTCGCATTTCCATGGTTATATGTTAAGCAACAAGAAAGCGGTGTGAATGGCCAGGTCGTGATAACTTACCGCTCTTCATCAAAACGACTGCAGTGCCTTCATGTGTAAACCCCAGTGGCACCCAGCACCTACACAGACGGACTGTGATCAAAAAGGCGCTTTCACTGCTGTACATACAGTTTCCAGCATTTAAGTCACTTTGGAAAAAGAGTTTTCTCCAAAAAATGAAGGAGAATGGATGGGAGAGGATTTACCAAACTTAGCACTGCAGCACCACCTATGAGGACAAAATGCGACAATGGACATTTAAGGAGACAACCTACCTGTATGCAGCTATGACATAATAACATAGAAGTTTATGGGATGCCATGAGTTTTAAAAATGGTATAAACGTACTTCATGTCAACAAACTTTCTCCAAATTTTTCTATTGTTTTCCTGCTCCTCGAACCACAGAGGGTAGCCTTCAGTGGGTGAGGTGCGAAAGGTGCAGAATTTGTCCAGACGCTGCTGTGCTTTCATATGGTTGTACTTCGAATGACGCAAAAATGCCAACAAAAACGCATCATCTATGAAAGTGAAGATGCAACATTACTGTCGCATCCTCAAGAACGAATGTCAGTAGCCAAGCTGAGTGCAGTGTACTTACTCACACCAAAATGCAATTAATAACTTTAATTTTGCTTGATAGCTGCATGAACTTAATGAATACATGAGGTGACTCGATTCGCATCCCACTTAAAACTTTGTAACCGCTATAATAAAACAAAGTACAACTACCGAAATTGCCAAAATGAGGAAAAATAGTTAGTGAAACCCTATTGTCCCTTCTAAACGCGTTAAATGGACTAGTGCGGTGGGGCTCAACATACCTGTGGTGCACTTCAGGTGAGGCATGGATGCAAGCCAACGTCGAAACGATTCCAGGTGAGCTGAGATTTGATCGGAGTTCTCGCCCAATTCCTTTGCCGCCCGCTTCTTGTACACGGAGGGTAGAGGCCTTTTGGCATCGTACAATGAGTAGTGCACTCCTGCTGCTGCTGCTGCTGCTGCTACTGCAGTCTTTGGCATCTTCGAGGACTGAATTGGGCTATAGAAGCTATCCACCACCAACAGTTGTACCAATGACTGCTCCTCACCTACACTCTCCACTCGACTGTGCTTTTCTGTGTTTTCATGAGACCATTACTTGTTACAACGACCTCGTCACACCCTGCTGCACCTCTCTATGTGAGACGCCTCATAACACGCTCAATCAGCGACGACAGTGCTCAGTTACTCCCATTGGCTCTCGCCAGCGATAGTCGGCAACAGGGTGTGCTGTCACGAGTTAAGCTTTATTTCCCTTTTAAAACGTGCAGACTGAGGGGCGAAAAGAGGCCTGTAATTTACTTAGTGCAACGAGAACGCTGAGAAACACTCTGGTCTGGCGTCTGCTTGCACGCCAGTGGTGACAACTGAAAGCTTTTCCCCCACGCCTCGCCACATTAAGCATGTGATTTCTGGGTGCGCGCACATAGTGCTTTGTACCAAAACCTTAAGGCCATAGTTGAAGTAGCCCGAAATTGACGCTGTGATCTCCTACAAGAAGGGTTATTTAAGTCGGCGTGAGCATTCATTCATACCTGAGTGACTGATTCATACAATGGATGGCTGAAGCGTCACACATCCAATGGTTTGGTAGGTTGCCACTGTAAGAATATGTTACCTGTTGATGACCAAATGGTAAAACCTCACACCGATCAGCTCAACACCAATTGAAAATATTATGACATTTTTCTGCTTAAAAAAACATCCATTGGTGAAAATAAACTCCGCCTTGATTGACTCAAAACAGGGTAACATTGTCGCCTTTGAAGATTCGTCTATTCCATATATTTAACAGGACTTGGAATTAGAGCAAGGATGACTTTAAGTAAAGCATTTTTGAATAGTCAACTAAAATGGCATTTCATGAATTTGTTTTACTTGGCAGCCAACTTTCTGCCTCGTAGCAGCATGTCCCAGTGTGAAAGGTACTTAATAATATAATTTCCAGTTTTGGCTTTAATACAAACACCTGCATAGTACTGTGGAGGAGAGCGTTCGCATGATGATGGGAGGATTCCTCCACCTTCCACTTTCGATACCGACCAAATGTGACATTAATCTGGACTCATGCCTCTTGCGCTTCAAGTCTCCCTGCTACCCTGTAGACTGCTTCACTTTGAAGTCTTTACAATATTAATGTTGGTCGTAAAACTAATCTGTCCATGTAGGTGGAAATATTTAGTCCCATTTCCCTTCAGCAATCACAAGGGTCTGTGAACACTGCTTGTGATCATGTGTCGAGGAGGGTAACCACCGATCATACTTTAGTGCACTTGCAGGTGATAGTATGAATTACAAATCCGCCACAGTTTCCATACTGAGACGCCACAACTTTATGAAAAGCAGGGAAAATGCAAATGGGAATATTGCTAAATTAATCTCAATGTATGTGACCGGTCTTGACCCCAAAGGCAGCACTGCATTTCTTGTGCATTAACTTCACTAGTCGGAATCGCTGGCAGGCGGTCCCAACTAGTAGCTGTCAAAATGCTCGCTGAAGTTCGCGGTATGCAAAATGGCATAATACAACATTCTTTGTGACATTTTAACGTATCATACATAAATTGCAGCATAAATCCTCAAAAACCAATGCGAAAGGTTGAGACAAAGAGAGGAAGGTACGCAACACTTGATCCTTCAAAACCACGTGAGAGCATCCATTTGATGATAAGTGTCAGTGCATCGCATATTCCACCGAGCCCAGCCTTCAAAGCATGCATGTTGCGGTATCAAACAGACACTTTGAAAGGTGTAAACCTACGCATAGCCGCAGTACGGCAAGCTGGAGCGAAACGCCTGCCAACGAATAGGAAGCTCCTACCCAAAATTAACAGTACACTCAAGGCTGTGTGGTGAGATCTGTCAGTACTTCATTTCTCCAAGGATTGAATGCGACAGGCTTACCATCAAACGATCGTGTAGCACATCACAAATCCTTAACCGAGTAACAACTCTCGCATACCCGCACAACCCGGCCTTTCAGTTGAACTTGACAACTGTAGTTTCGGTTTCCTGGAAATGTTAACATCGATCGAAGTAGGTTGGCGTTCAGAAGGATAGTAAAAGTAATGGTGCGCTCCCTCTTTAATTAGGCCCATCAGTTTCCAAAGCCTCCCCTCGCTTCCATATCTTCCGGATTTGGTACAACTTCAACTTCCCACTAATTCCCGTTTTCACCGCCTTTTTATTGAATAGAGTTGATCAAGTCACATGCACGTACTAATGGACATGCCACCCTTATTACGATGAGTACAAACACAAAAGAGCATTCATTCAGGCACTGAGTAGAGATGGCATGACGAAGGAGGTAATTTGAATAAGGATGTGAGGCTATGCCACCAAGAAGGGATTGCATCACCACGGGGGCAGAGAAGGCTAACCCTTTTTTGGAATTTGGTGTCGTATTCGTAAACAACTGCAATACCAGATACTCAGCTACAATTGAGATAGCAAATTGGTAGTACTCCCACTCCTCCTGTCCATCAGCATGCCCGCACCAAACTATTCACATTCATCAATTGCACAAGGTGGTACACCTGAACTAGTTTCATCGAAGGAAGTAGCCACCATAAGCTTCGATTAGACACGATGCCAACTGCATGGGTAACGAGATATGGTAAACGTGCGATAAGATGGCAGCATCCTGGTGGGCGATGCTGCGAAAATGAAACTCGACTGAGGCTAATGCAGCGACAGTGTTTGTGGTCATTAGACCGCCGCCGCATCAAACTTGACACAATGTACTCGTGCTGAAGGGCCCGTGCAGCTAGCTGTTCGAATGCATAGATACTGTTAAGACCCTCAAAACAAGGAGGACATGAGCCTACATTATTGCGGGATTACTAAAGCAAAGTTAAGAGAGTTGAGGTGGTAATCTCCGTGTTGGCACTTAGAGGCAAGTTTGTACCGCGTAATTACCAGTTCGAGAGCACATCTTGCTCTCAAAATCACTCTCTCAACTACTTAGTCTACTCAGCTGACAACAACGTTACCTGTAATTGCATTATTCGGTTGCCCCACTTACCAATCGACGGTTGTACGCGTGCGCCAGGTTTGCTACTTAGAAGTGTGCAGGATAAACCATCTAACGATTCTGTTCGTTGTCAAGAAGCAAAATAGGACTTAGGAGTGAAAGAAGGCAGCCTTTTATTTGTTTCAGCCGGTAGCAGGTGGTCAAATTTCATTCTGATTTAATCTAATGAATATGCCCAATGTATCTATCACGTTCGGCGGTAGCTCGTTATACGCTTTAAACCCAATCCTGCATTCTTTCAGTCGCTTTGATTCGTCTACTGCAATTCCGAAAGTCGCACCAGCATCCGGAGGTGTTTTGATTATTCTGGATTTGGCCTCTGTGAGAACAAAGGAAATGCACGAACCACCAAATCCCCCTTTAATATAGCTAAGATGCCCACTTTTCTAATGTCCTCTGAAGCTCAGATTTCCGTTAAACCAAAGTTATTTGTGGAACAGTAATTTTCTGTACGTCACTTCTATCCTAATCAAGCACTGCTTAAGAAACGGTAAATGTTCAATTCAACATCTACTATAACAACAGCAGCCACAGGCGTAGTGGACCGCGACGATAAGGCTATTGCTAGGTTTGCAAGGCTCCTTAAACCAGACCTCCCGAGGAATAGATTATAATGCGTAGAGAGATGGGGCGAGGAATTAGGCAATTACTATTCGTTTCATTGTTTTATCAAAGAAACCAAAAAGCAACCGGGAAGCAGATATGACCACATATTTCCTTAAAGGAGAGCTTGTTACCACTGCTGCACGATGCAGGCATTAAATTCTTCGGTCCTGCCACTGGTTCAAAAGCTGAACTAGGATTGGAGACCAGCAACATGGTCACAGAGCCATGATTTGGTGAATGTGCAGAAAGAGGAAGACGATTGATAATCAAATAAGAAACTCACTCGCGACCTTTTTTTCATTCAACCAATTCGAATAGAATTTAAACGGAGATTCCAACACCCTTGGAACATTGAAGTAGATCAACTTCACTCAGAATGGAAGGCATTCCTGCAACAAATGCGCCAACAGGGGGGATCATGGCCCATTTCAATGCCAAAAATTGATGCGAGCTATCTAGTCTGGACTAAACACTTCTTCCTTTTTATGGGTAAGGGAGCTCAACGCATCACCTCGAGTACGTGGAGGTGAATTCTTTGACCTAGGTTTAGGTGCAGTGGTAGCGGTTGGAAGAAGTAGAACGGAGTTAATTGTGCACCTAAACGTACCTTGTCGTAATCTTTGTTGCCTTAGGACCAAACATTTTCAGCAGATTACTGCTTCGAAGATTTGCAACATCTGCAAAAAGCATACACCACCAACTTTTGTCCTTGGATCAGTCATGCATACGTCATCTCCTAGTTGTAAGTGCGCTGCGCATCTCTGACATCAAGACAACTAGATGCATCCTCATCGATAACGCCCGCTGAGGCCAGCCAACACTGCACTCAAGTGCGTACCAATCCCTTCTTCATTTATTTCCCTAACTTGCCATGTAGGTGTGAGTGTACAACATAGAAACTTTACCAGCAACTACACGTGTAGTTGCACTGATTGTACGCCGTGTATCATGCCATATCGCGTAGTACTATGCCAGTCTCTCACATTCAAGGATATAACAGGCTCTAGAGGTAGAAGAATACATCCTCCACCGTTTTTATTACCCTCCTCGCTCTCCAAGTGTTAGTAATGGTAACAGCATTGTTGTGTTAGATTGCCTGACTTGCGAACATGGTGCACATGGGCATGGCTCGTACCTTCTCTCCTTTAGCTACGCGGAGGTGGCAGGAGCAGATGGCCCAACGTCCACTTAAATTGCTTGTGCTTCTTCTCCTCTTCACCCTCCTCAACTCCTTGCCCTTCCATCGACTATTTCGACTTTTGTAGATCCAAAGAGTCGGCCCTCAATCAGGAGTAGATTTGTCCGAGCACTCGGGAGGTTTTGATGCCGCACTGACCATTTGAACCTCACACATGCATACCACTCCTTAATCCACTTCTTGTCCACTTTTTTGTACAGTTCTCCGTTCCCTTACCCTCGTTTCCTTCCAATCCCTATGTAACTATAACGCACACTTCCCAAAATGCCTTCTTTCCACCTTTCGTGAGTTGCATCTCGTAGAAGGTAGCAGCTTCAGCCTTGGACGAATACATAAAATGACTGTGTTAATGCCAAAAGGAAGTACGGGAACAGTGCGAGTGGGTAAATGAAGGAGTGTAGAAAGGAGACTCGCAAGCCGGGCAGCGCTTACTGCGCCTCCTCCTTCCCATCACCACCTGTTATAAAGGCATGAAGAGGGAACGACACTACAACATGAGCCAAAAAGAAATGAATGAAGAGAACAGAAAAGCACTACCTCCGAGTCAGTCGTTCATTCATTCATTACTGCTACCGCTAACGCTGTTACTGCCATTGCCACCAAATGTGACTGAAGTACACCAAAGCTAGCGACTGAGTCGCTCTTAGTAAAATGCGACAATCCTAACTATCTTGGCTCATTCAAAAGATAGCCACAAAAGCCACCTTTGAGAGCGAACGGAGGAAGAGGTGATGATGTAGGCACAAAATGCAAGCAGCAACAAAAACAAACGCCTCCACCGTCTGACAGATATAATAATAATAGTAGCTCATTCGACTATGCAAGGTAACAGATGGCAGGACATTCAATAAATTAGTGAACGAATGATTGAACCAGTGCTCCATCCGCTTGCCTCATCCACACCTGTGACATCAGCGGTGCTGACAGCAGTGGTAACCATTACTCAAATTCAAAATCAACAGAGCAGCTCTCACCCACCACCATCCAACTGACCAATCAGCCTAGCAATGGAAAGGAAGGGCGAGAAGTAATTGCAAACGCGAACTGATCCGTCAAATGCATTGCAGGCCCCTAATTAGGGCATAAAGGAGGAAATGAGGAAGGCAGGAAAACAGCATACACACGCACACCAACCTTCTACTAACCTAGTGGATGGTGTTACCTCAACACAGAAAGAGATGGTAGGTAGTGAAGTTTCGAGAGAAGGGAGGGGAGAGGACAGACACTATGCTGCCACATGGCTGACACACTACCAAGTGAAGTGGTGGATAGAAACACACACGCACACACGCAGAGGAACAGACCAAAGACAGTCGCACTCCGTTAAGTTTTCCATCACTCCCCTTCACTTGCACAGGGCGCATCGTCAAGCCTTGATAAACCAAAAACAGGTCATAGCTGCATAGACTTCGCGAACCTTAAGAGGACGAGGCATAAGTAGTTGGTTAACGCCTCACTTTTATACTAATGATAACGATGATAGCAAATAATAATGATTGCACAGAGGCATTGGACTGATCAAAATGAGTTAAAATCAAGTAAATGAAGGTGCTAAGTGAGCACGACAAGGCAAGACAAAAAGGAAGAAGTTCAAAGTGATAACTTTCTCAAAGTATTACCAGAGCAGTGGCATAGAAGAGGGTAAAAATATTCACAATAGCCTAGGCTGAAACACACAAACAAGGAAGTAGAGGAACTAAGGCGACAGCAGTGAAAAGCAGCGACGTTACGACAGGATAAGGGAGGACGAAAAAGGATGTGGTGCCCTTGCAGCGGACTGAATGTACCTGTTAGGAAAGGAACACGTAAACCTGAATGGGGTAAGGCAAATGAAGAGGGAAAGACGGATACATAAAATCTAGCTTGGCTTTCGGTTAGGACACCAGGTTTTGCGAGGAAGTACGGAAGTACAGAAGAGAGCAGAAGCATGCTTACCGAGGGAATTGAGGGGAGGGACAGGAATGCGAGAACTGTATTGAGCACATTTTAAACAGACGAAATTATTGATAAAGAGGCATCAGTAATGGCAACAGTGGCCACGAAGCTGACGGACTAGTGTATCTGTTGTCGCCTCATGGTCACTTGTAGGAGTAGTAGGACTATGATTTATAGAGCTGTGCCACCAAATAAATGATAAGGCAAATGAGATGGAATGAAATTAAATTAAAAATGACAGTACCTGCAAAAAGAAGGGGAACACAATGTAAGAACGAAGATAGTATTTTGGGAGTCGAAACCACACGAGTAAATGGTATGGGATTGGGGTGCTTCCCAATGTCATGAACGCAGAAGCGACGACCCACGTTGTGAGAACACAGAAATGATGATGAGGCTAAATACTTTGTTGGACGGGCTGAAAATGGCAAGTAAGAAGACGAAGAGGGCAACAATTGAGACTTTACTGGACTGATTTGGACATTTGGAGGTGAAGTGAGAGAAACGCGTTGACTTGCACAATAAGGAATGGAGCGATCATGGTGACAGACAAAATGCCATATAGGAGCCAATGGTTGAGTAGGGAGTGGGTGGGAGTGAAACCAATGAGTGACGAGTGAGATAGAATATATAAAGGAGGTGAGGCCTACTGGAAAGTTGTAAGTAGAAGGGGTTAAGTGATAGCGAAGACGCACTAGGCATGTGAATGAAGTAAGCAATGAAAGGAATGAGGATAAACGGGTCAAAGGCAGAAAGGATGAAAGAAGAAAATAATGAAAGATTTTAATGATCGAATGAGTGAATGGGTGAAAGAAGGAATAAGTGGAGATAAATAAGGTAAGGAGTGAACGAATGAAAGAACGAATAGATGGCGTGCGTACGAGCGTGCGTGCGTGCGTTGTGCATGTGAATGTGTTGGATAGCGGATTGGCTAGATGGGATGAAATGAGGTGTAGCGTAATGAAATGAAATGAAATAAAACAAAATGAGGAAGAGAGGGTGGGAAGGTGTTGGCTAGGTGAAGGCGAACGCATTGATTAAAACAAAAGATAATTATGATGATGGCAAAGGGGAGTTTATGCTTGTGTGGGAGAAATGGGACATAGGTGCGGGTAGGTGGGTGGAAAAGAAGGGATGGAAGAAGGAGATGAGGGCGGAAAGGCGGATTGTGCTGAGTAGAGAAGGGCATTTGTGGTGTTGAAGGAGGTCCTCACGAGTAGAGTGTAAGTGGAGGTGATGGTAAGTAGGGTGCTAAGGAAGTGTAGAAGAAATGGGAAAGGAGATAGTGGACACTGGTTAGAGCCTACTAAGAGGAGGACAGTGTGGAAAGAGGGCTGGATTGCGACGTGGAAGTAAGTTGAGATTGTGTTGAGGCAGAAATGGTTGTAGAGTGCGATAATTGGGTGTAGTGTGTCAAATGGATATATTTGCAGAAGTCATGATGAGGGCTACGCAGAGGTGAAGATGGCGTGTACGGACGACAAAAAGTGAGAATACTAAGTAGAAGGAGCCTCTGAGTTGAGTGGTCATGCCTGGCGCAAAAGTCAGTCACTGGATGCATTTGTGTCCTTGCTTATTGGCGCCCACGGTGGTGTCGGCGGATGATAAGGCGGGCAAATTACACTTTTCGCGCTCATTATGAGTGCATTTTAATTTGTGCTGCCATGAACGGATGTTTTGAATACCTACTTCTGTTAGTGATGCATTTTCCTCCTGTCTTCTCCTCTCTTTGCTTTTCATCCCTCTTTGAGGCGAGACGGACATGGACGAATACTGACCTGAATGTGTTTTTCATTATTTCTTCAATCTTATTTCTTCTTCCTTCTGCCTGATTACATCCATGAAGTACGGTACTATCAAGTACCGTTTACTCTCGGCCCATGTGCTCTACTCATTTCTGTGGGCTGTCGCTATGGCGTTGTCAATGGATGGAGCTACGCGTTCGTGTACCTTAAGCCTCAATTTAATCCTCTGCGCGAGGTTCCTCGTACTTCTTTTTTTGTGGAGAGGGAGCGCTGCGGACACAGGAGCCAAACAGGTATGCTGTACGCTTGACAGTGTCGTCGTTGCAGTATCTTTTGTTTAGCTAAGAACCACGCCTCGTCTTAACAACAGCTTGTGCTTAAAGGGTTTCTGCCTTTGCTACCTCAGTGGAATAGTCAACTAATACCAAATGTATCCATTACCTCTCCTGGTCGTTGCAAGTCGACCAATGATGCCAATGCACTTACTATTCTCCCCTTTCTCCCCTTTCATAGACTGTAAGGATGCGTTGTGTACTGCCATATTGGTGAGTGCTAGGTTCGTTTTGCAATAATGAACGGATTGTAACTTTATCTGCTGCAACACACAGATGGGGAGAGTGCGTGACAGGTTGTCCGCTTTACCACAATCCCCTTCCTTTTTATGCATTACCACGAAGTCATGCTACATTGATGCGTCATCCTTTTTCTGCTACCAGCGTAATATCTTGCACCATCCTCTTTACTCCAATCACTTCCAGAATGGATACAGGCTGGAGAGTGATTTAAGCGTTAGTAGAGCGGTATTCACACTTCTCCCAGGAGGAGTCTTCTTACTCCTCTAGCGTGGCATTTACATGTTTTATTGTCTACAAAGTACACTTTGGTCAACCATTATGCATTACTGTGGTCGCCATTCTTGTGTCATGGAGCGTTTTTAAAATCGCAAGTAAGATTGGCCATGTAAAGCTACAATCGCGCTCACCATGGTGCTTATACTGTAACATGTGGTGAGGTGTTTAAGCTTGCCTTTATAAGAAAGAGGCAGTAATCATTTCGAACTTGAACCTAGTGCTTGAGGAGCGTGAGGACCTCTTCTCCGGGTAAGATCTGCTTTCTGGATCATCCATCCTCCCCATTTCCGTTCTTTCTGTACACAATCCCAAGTAAGGCTTCCACAACTAACCCTCTCCTGGAGCCCGAGGTTCAAGAGCATGGGAGTAGGTATGTAGGCTTTACATATACCACCCTGCCTTATTTCTGATCACTTCAGCCTAGCAGCCCATTTTATCCTCATGTTTCCATCCTATTAGAAAACTGGAGTGTTTCACACCACGTAAATCTGCTATCAATACAAGAGTAATGGTGATTAGGGTAGTGCTGTGTTGCAGTTCAAACCCTACAAACAGTCTCTCAAAGCACGTGAGTACGCGAATTTTTTTTGTGAGCGGCATTAAACTTACTCCCTTAAAACAACAATATTACAAGATAATCCACTTACTGATAATCTCTACTGCCAGCCTTTATAGTGCTTCGCCTTGCAACATCGAAAAGTCGAACCTCTTCCTTTTGTCTCATTGTAAATTGCAAGAGCTCATGTCGATGATGCGTCCCGGCTGTGATTATGTAGGCTGCTGCGCCACTTTTCATCGCACAACCCCATTACTAATTTCGATGGGGATTGACAAAAGCAAGCTGGATTACTATTATGCACTTATCAGCGAAACTATTCTCTCGCTTCAGGTACAGACTTAGACACATCTAGTGCTTTAGGATGTTGTGACGGGACTTATTCCTGCTTCTCCTTCAAATCCCCATGCATGGGTTAGGGATAATGTGTACGCGTCGTTTTCGATATGGGGACTATCCATGGCATATCGCAAGGTTCCAGATGTGGACGAAGATCGATCTCGAGGCTATGAATTGGAAAAGGTTTCTTATTAGTCATTGTTTCTGAGAATTTAGTGTGTCGTGAACTTGATGAGAGGAATATTAAGGTGTTACATGTACCAAGCGGACAAGGTGGAGAGCTTTAAGAAGACTCAGTGTACTAGCTCTTCTCTACATGCGAAATTCGATTCCCGAACTTGTAAAGCTGTGGTTGGGGACTATGAATGGGGACATCTTCAGATTGATGCGGTTTCGTTGTACCTACTTGCATTGGCTCAAATGACTGCGTCGGGTAGATATTCCTACTAACCGCCCATTTAATGTCCAATTACCTAGGACTTCGGATTATCTGGACCGTTGATGAGGTTGCTTTCATTCAAAATCTTGTGTTTTATATCGAGCCTGCCTCAAGAATCCCAGTAAGTGGATGGTAGTTGCATTAGCTACCACTTAGGATTATGGTATTTGGGAGCGAGGTGATAAGACCAATCATGGTCTTCCAGAACTAAACACCAGTTCTGTGGGTCTTGCAAAGGTAAAGTGTTGTTATTTGTCTGGTCATTTGCCCTTGTAGGCGGCGCTAGAGTCTTTGAACGGTCTAGATCTTTTTGGACCTCAGGGTGGTGCAAACTCCACAATTCACTGCCTCATGGATGAGTGTCAAAAATGCAACACAGTTCTTGAGAATATGCTCCCCCGAGAGTCGTACTCGAAGGAAACTGATGCAGCTCTACTGGGAATCATAAGTTATCCTGGGTTCGCCGTCACCGATGAGGCGCTTATTGAGAAAACACGAAACACAGTATTGTCCAAGCTTCTTGGGAGGTTTGTTGTAATTTTTTGTCGAATATCCCTACAATTCACTCATTGCTAATAGCTATGGGTGTATCCGATTTCTTCGAGATGGTTACAAAACGGCCAGAGAGGACCCTAGTCGCTTGCATTATGAGCCCTGGGAGTTGCGAATGTTTGATGGTATAGAATGCCAGTGGCCTCTCTTTTTCACATACCTTGTTATCGGTGCATGCTTTGATAACAACTTTGATTTGGCCAAGAAATACATGGACCAGCTGGACCAAATTGTGCTCCGTCGGGTAAGTCTTTGTCTGTTTGACGAGTTTTGTAACCATTATTTCGCTATTATTGGTGCTAAACTTTCATTATCCACTAATGCTTTTATGTTAAATGGTGCGTGTTGAAATCAAGTATTGTTGTCAGCGAATAGAGGAAATGGGACAGCTGGATTTAGTAGCATGGATATGGTGCCACCTGTGCATTTAGTTTGGCGTCATCCCAAAGGGTATTTCTGATTATCCCGCCAGGACTGTAGAAGTCAAGTGTTTCATGACTGATGTTCTCCACTTTTGGTGGATCATCGGTCATGCGGTCACCGCCGTGAGTTTGCTTAACTTTTGCTACTCAATTCTGTACCATGTTTTGAAACGAATGCAGGGCACTTATTATTTGTGCTTCCATTCTTCATAATGCTGAACCATAGTTAATTGCAGTTTCATGGGGTGACTTTCTGCCCTTGTTGCCATTCTGATCCTGTCCACTTATCTGTGTCGTGCTAGCAGATTTTGTCGAAAATGAATGGATGGTGCAGAGGGTTTATTTGCGAGCTTATCTATTTTTTTTTAAATCGAGATTTAGCCTTTGTAAAGGACTTGAGATTAGGGTTTCGGTGGACGTTGGCGTGTTCAAATAGCTTCTCTTATCAGCTGCCAATTTTGGCTACCGTTGCTAACTAGGCATTGCAGATATCTCTGGGCTGTTTGCAAGATACATGGAGCTACCGGTAGCCTAACTGACGGCACATGCTTCGGAGGTGATCCCACTCTATTATGTCATTTCGGTTTTGAAGGCTGCTTGCACTTTGTAATTTTAGAAAATTTCTTGTGAAAAGCATGAGGATCCGGTGATGCAATTCACCACAATGAAACCTACCACAGACACTGACGACACACTCTATCCTTTTATGCCGGAACTCTACGCCTTGCCAGGGGAAAAAATCGATGCAGAGCTGAAAGCTCACAACTCGCAGGTGCGTATTCCCATCGGTTCGGCGCCCCACATTTGGGGTCAGTCGATGTACATCTTATCGCGTTTGATCATGGATCGTCTTTTGTTGCCTGGTGAGATTGATCCTCTTGGCCGACGAATGGTAAGTTCTTCTCTTCACATTCTCCATCCACTGGCTGTCATTATGGTGTCAATTGATGTTCTGTAGGCCTCGGAGCCAAAACCAGACCTGGTCGTGCAGGTTGTCGTACTAGCGGAGGATGATTTAGTCAAGGAGCGTCTCGCTGAGTTTAATCTAGACGTGCAGACCCCCTCAGAGGTGGTCTGTGATTCTGGGATTCAGATATACCCGGCTAAAGTGCTCTTACAAATCTACAATCAGCTTGGTAAAGATATTGTTTGTTGTCTTAAAACTTATGGTTCTTCATTATTGGATTAAGGGTGAATGTTGCGCAATTAATTGTTTTCATTACGTAGTCTCTTCACTACGTTCATACTTTGAATTACATGGAACTCATCCACTTCATATTGCTGATACGTCAGTAATTTAACATTTGGCTTAGTATTTCATCTGTCTCGCTTCCGTTTCGGAAAATTTTCACGCCGAAATTTTCATCGTTTTGTACAACATCAACATTTTCATTCTTCCCACTCGACAGTTGAATTACCATAGTTATTGACGTAATTTATTAACTGTGTCCTTTGGTGGTGTCACCGAAGTCAAATTTGTTTGGTGTGACTTGTTATCGCCTTTGCAACTGTCACCATCGGCAGTTTCGTGATTTTGTGAATGTTTTTTTTCCTAGAACTACTGATCTGTAACACGTTTTGCACTACTGCGTGAGAACAAGTGATCATCGGTAGCAAAGTAGTCGGTGTAACAGTCCTCGAGTTTTGGAAGATTGGACAAAATACATTCTCACCTACTAAAGTACTAGTCCTATCTGAAGTTGATTTGTTTTTGGGTTATTTAAGGTGTTTGTCCCAAGCTTGGTCTCTCAGGAAGAACAGCTAGGGATCTCGGTGTGATTGCGACAAGCTCGCTCTATAGGATTGGGAATACTACAATGGCATTTACTCCACAGGTATCAGAGTTGCCATTTTTTTCACTTTAACGTTAAACACTTATTTATTTTCCACACCTCCGTTTATAGCTACCAGATGTATATCGCTTGATGTGATTACTATTATCTGGTATGGAACCCTAACTTTAGTTTTTATGCATTCACATGTATTTAAAGTCGCCCGCCAAAGGCTCTCCCCTCACAACTGTCAGTAACAGCTTCGAGCGTTCTTCACCAACCACTCCGCTTTCTAATTATCACTATCAACACGCACTAGCTGGGAGATGTAATGGTCCTCATGCTGCCCGCTCCAACATCACAGCGCTGTTACGCATCAACCTGTTTGTTTTTCAAAATCCGTTTTACTCTCATTAAGCTTCTTGAGATGTTTCATTGCCATTGGCGTTGAAACTTGGATCAAAGGTAGTCCATTATCCCGGCTGCTATGCTTGAGGTCATGACCTCAATGAAATGTTCGCCTTCTGATCCATTTTTGTCACCTCACGCCTTCGCATCGTGTATGACCTATCAAACAAAGGCATAACTACTTTTACGTAGAACTATCTAACCGGAGTATTTTTTCATCTTGGTCAAATTCTTAACCATTTTAGTTTTTTGAAATGGAAATCGTGCTATTGTGGCAGTTTCGCCGGGTTTCTCACGAGTATTGCAGTGTTTGTACATATAAATAACCTCTCAAGGGCTATACCTCATTCCTTTTTTATGCCCTTCCCTTTGTTTAGTTTTTAGTGGGATTTATAATAGGACGAAGTGCTTAACCAGAATGGCACTTGCAGAACAAAAATGTACCTCGAAGTAAGCTGTCATTGGGATTTTTTTCCCTCTCCAGTTCATTGACAGTCACTCCTTCTACGTGAATCTCGATGTAAACTTCACCCTCGACGAGTTTCGTTCCAATGTGGCCTTTTTGAGGCGTGTTTGGGCCTATCCTGGGCGACCCACCCTTCTTCTTCCTGTTGCCGAGAGATTCGTCCGTTCGGGTAGACTTTGTTGTCCGTTCATTTTTAGCTGCAAAATCTTTTGAATTAATCCTTCAAAATTGAGTCGGGTTAAGTTATTACTAAATGCGTTTTTGGTACAATGTACTTTTCGACTTTCTGGTGTCAGCAGATCTCCTTGGTATGGTAATCCCTTTTTTTCATCCCAAATCCACTCAACTATTTTTATTTAACTTAAATCACCTATTATTCTATTCGGAATCAAGCTTATTTGTCGAGTGTGGTCAATCTTTTACAAAAGCTTTTCCTCTGATTTTCATCATATTTACTTCCTTGTCAGTTTTAGTGGCCCAACACTTGGCCTTACCCTAAAATTTCTTACTCTTGCATTCTAGTCCCTAATGTTTTCAAGTGCATTTCCTTTATTGTCCTGCGATTTTTAAGCTCCACAAGTCACATGAAGTAGCTTCTTTTATGGCTCTCCTTCTTTGCTGCTTCCATTCGATAAATGGGGGCAAGCACAATCAGCGTTTCTTCCTTTCGTTATGCAAAATCTGTGCGTGTGTTCATGTCTGTGTTTACGCCCAGCAGAGTGTAGCTCTTAATGCGCAATGCACTGCAGTCACGTCCACGTGTGCATCGACATCTGCTTACCTTATTGTGCGTCCCATATACAGTGCTACTTATTTAACTTCAGTAGCATCATCTATCCGTGTGTCTAGAGTCCGACGCCTTACTTCCCGCCATGGTGACAGTCATCAAAAAGGTGAAGAGTGGATACATCAACGGGACTCGGTATGCACTTGTTCGCTTTACTCTTTGTTGTGCATCTTTTACAGTCCGTCTAAAATACGAGGAATTTTAACATTACCACTCTACTCACTAAGATAATAAGTCGATTTCATTTGCAAGAAATCGAGAACAATTTTGCGTTTACCTTTATGTCGTAGTACCCTTCGAGTGTTTGGGTTATATTAGTAGTATTCATTCACTGTCAGGCAATTTGCCATCGGCTGTGTCTGATTAACTGATTCTCGCTATCAAAACTATTTTTCGCCAGTATTCAACTTCAAGTTCATTTCATAGCCTATCCTCTTTAGTTTTAATAACTGCTGTTACATCTCTCAGTCATCGCCAGATTTATGTTTCAAGCCTTCTATTGAAACTGGGAACGGTTTTAGTTACAACGATCTTGTTTAGAGACACCTAGCGATGCACTTCAGTTATGACCTTATAGTAATTTTCCCAACCATTTAGTGTCGCTTTGGGCAATATGTCACAATTTGAGGCAACGTCTTGCGTACAGAAGCTCTCTTTCATTAAATCAGCTGGTAAGTCGACGCGCAATCTATAAGAATCGACATTGGTTGTCGGTAAACGTGAACACCTTACTCTGAATTTGCAGTTTTTTCGTTGATGAAAACTAGCAATATGACCCATGAAAGTATGTGCTTTAGGTGTCATTTTTTGCCATTTCAATGGCAGTCTGCTCGTGAAGAGGCGTTAAAACTATTGGTGATGGAGTATGATGAATTTACAGAAGGCGTTCTTCGCATTTTGTAACTTCCCCCAATGTCAAGTTCTGGAAATCATGCTATTCAGAGTTTGGTGGCCGCGTTGTGCAACCACCAAGTTTCTATGCTTTGTTGCATAACCATTCTCTTGTTAAATGACTTCAAGATAGAATCTTGTTACCCCTGATTTCCTCAAAACGTAACGTGCTTTCGAAACAGTACTAATGCACCCTTGTAGTAGACTTCAACTATAAGTCAAAGCAAGATTTTAATGTTGAAGACGGTTTTGATGAACTAGTTTCTTAGTCTGATTTTCATTATCTTCGAATTTTTAGATCAAAATATTTATGGGAACTGTCGTTTTAGAAGGCAGTGCGAGGCTCTATTTGGTTCCCTTTTTCACCAAACTATCGGTTTCGCAGGCGACAACTCACTAAAACATGTACTTGTAGCAATGGCGAATAGCTCAAACCATGACCAAAATTTACCAAGGCGAAGTTTCAGAGCGAGAGATGGGATATGATCATTCGAATTCAGTTCGGTGCTACTACTTAAAACTTGTCAAATTTCCAGAGACTGTGATGAAGCGCCATTCGGTACTACGCTCGGGCTCGCTGCGCCATCGTCGTCTCACACTTGCCTCACCACATTCACGAGGTGTGGAATTTAGTTCGCCAACCTGTCTGGGCGATCAGCAGTCGACCTACTCCAGCCTTGCCTCCACTCCCACTGGGGCAGGTGGCCTTGCCTCCCCTGGGGGCATTCATCTACCCTCAGACGGTAGAATGCGCGATGAGCACGAGGGCATACAGCGCACCAGCCTCCGGCGCAAATCTCTTGCTCTCGCTTGCGCCGTATCCGTAGATTTGGCTGCTGCTGATGATGAATCGCGTATGTTGGTATCCACCTGCACATTCTGACCTGGTGTTTGATCATATGTATGCCTTCAGTAGATGTTGTCATGTGCTTGCATCTGCGTTTAATGTTTCTGTTTTTTTTTTCTAGCCATTCGAACAAACCCATATTAAGCGCTAGATGCACTTTTTTAACCTCTGAGTGCCGATGACCTGTAGGATATTGTCAATCTCTATACTAGCTTCCTTCAAAGCCTTCACACCAGAATCGATGCGAAAATTAAGCGAGGTTGCGGTTGCCTTGCAGGTGTGCTTCTCTCATGCACATTAATCTTGGTTACTGTCATTGGTCTCGGTGAATTGGAGAGGCAGTTGCGAAAAATTCGATCGATTGACATTAATTGTTTACACTACTTGCACTTTCACCTGAACTTCTAGAACGAGACCTTGAAACTCAAATGTCTTTAAACATCAGTAGCACCGCCATTACGCTAGAAATCAGTCTTGGCCTTCCTTCATCATCTTCGAGAGTTACTTCAACATTTAATTGGATCCTAGTTTTCTTGTCAATATTGAATGAACTTAATTCAGCTTTTAAGTATTTGTGGAACTAGGGTTTCGGAGAGGTCGTATGGATGGGTGGATGTTGCATTTATCTGTCAGGTTTATTGGTTATGTTTCCTCCTTGGAGTGAAATGCAATAGGCGTGATATCGAATTCACACTAGCTTCCATTTACGTCATGGTCTTGGGTTAATTCATCCTGCATGTGCTGCCGCTGCCGTTTAATTCCTGTTGCACTTTCCACTTTCTACTACGGTGAAATTTGCTACCACGACAATCACCCTGGAGCGCGTACAGTTGTGGTATGTATTGTCTCTCACTCTACCTCTGAACTTATAGTCTTCCAGCCGCTGTAGCAGTTGTAACTGCAGTCGCAATACTAGTCCAGACCGCACTCCTCAATCCTGCATTTTATCCTCCCACTGCAATAGTAGACGTAGTCGGTGTTTACTCCCGCATATGCGCTTTACTTCTGTGGGTGCTCTTGGCTCTAGTTCGGGGCTCTGTGCTTGCAAATGTCATTTTGCACACTGATCGGGCGTACCTTTGTGTTGTCATTCTTGCTTTGCTTTGCTGCTTTGCCTTGAATTTTGTACCGTTCATTTTTAATCCTGTGTTAATTGTTCGCCTCGACACCTTCACCGTATTTTGACGTACGTGTAAGATCATTACAACTTCTGATCTTTACTCTTTGAAGGGGTTACTGATTTGGTACCACTGAACTTATTTACGCCTCTTCGATGGCTTTTGTTTTAATGCTCTTCAGACTATTTTCATGCATTCGATGGACGATCCTTTGCCGCAGTACCATCTTCATCATAATCACCTGTATAATCAGGCGAACCTTTTATTCCTAATCTCAAATTCAAAAATCAGTGTGTTAGGTGTGATGTTTATCCGTCGCATCTTCCTCCCAACCATTGGATGGCTGATTTAGTATCTTGTGGTTTCATGTCGGATAGAGTGCCTGCACCTGCAGAGTCAATTTTACTAATTCTTCTATTACTGTCTCGGTCATGTTGTGTAAAAGGACCCGGAACACCTTTTGGCCTAATGCAGAACCAAAGGTAAGTGGACTTTTGAATGCGTAATTGGGTTGGGTTAAGGTTAAGCCTCTCACGATTTCGGTGTTTCACCCGAGGGTGTTAGGTGGAAGGGTTTTTGAAATATTTTTGATTTATTTGAGACCAAGGAATTGTACACCGACGTTTATTTTGCTTCACTTCTTTGTGTTTCTAGAAGAACTTGGTTTGGATGAAAAGGGGTACTTAAGCGGTCTGCGCGACCACGAAACCACCTCGACAGAACGGACGCAAACTGACGGTAAACAGTCTTAATTTATTTTCATGTCTTCGATTTTGTCTAAACTTCAATTAGCTGTACACTTTGGGTATTTTGAGTGATTGTTGCGGTTAATGTTGCACCGTTTGATCTGGTGTTGAAGAAGTTCACTCTTGGTTGTTTCTTGCGCACAACACCTTACATGAGGTAGCGGTGTTTTATATAACATGCTCCAGTCCTCTAGCTCTTCGTCGCCATCACGAGACTAGTTTAAGCGTCGAAACGTAATATGCTTCCTGAATAGCGCACGATTTTCATCCCACAGAAGAGACGACTCTGCACCGTCTGCGTGTGGGTGAATTTCCCAACTATTCGGACTCCAGCTACGAGACGGCTTTCCGACGCATCATAATGTGTCCAAAGGACAGCACTTCAGGTGACGGCAGTGGAGATCCTCAGCGTCCCACAAACCTTCGCTTTTCCACACATACTAATCAGCCACGCAAGACCTCTAGTGGCCGTAGCTCACAGAGTGGAGGTTCCATGGGCAGCACAGGCGTTGAAGTCAGTTGTGAATGGCTAGCCGATCTCAACGCGGAGCAGATGGTGGAATATCTCCAACAGACCGGAAATTTAGCCAAGCAGGCTGAGATTCTAGGCCGACTGAAACAGATGAAGGGTTTAGACTGGGACACGGGCATGGACAGCGAAACTCCTGCAACTGTTCGTAGTCTTCTTAAGGAGGTATATCAGAAGGCTTGTCAGTGTCAGGATTGGTTCCTCCTCCGCTACATTGGTGGATTGTTGGAGAAAATTGCCGACCAGTTGGCCACGGCGGTGTCGAGTATTTTGATTTTACAGAAACAAATCACGGTGGGGTTGCCACCGAAGCCAAGGGAAAAGGTTATTAGCTCTCCATTGCCTCCGGCTCAAATAGCCCAACTCATTCAGGAAGCCTGTGGGGAGGACAATCTTATGGCGATGCTCACGCAGGTATGCAAACACGCGGTTTAATAGAGGGTTAATTTAGGAGTACCTCGACACCAAATCTTGAATTTTTCAGCCAATAATAGCGTTAACATTGTTTTGCAACCGTCTCTTTGGTACTGAAGTGCAGGATTTTCTATGAACAGAAATGGATAGAATTATTGGTACTAGGGTCACCGTCACTAGGCTGAATAATTAAGTTTGGAGTTACATTGGAAAGATAAGCTTCTCAAAAACTGTTTCTCACTAATAATGCCATACCTCCCTTCCGGGAGACGTACTTATTTGAAAATAGCATAGCTTTTTCTCATTTGAGCGGTTTCCATTGGCTGACGTGACGTTTCTGTACAGGAACTTCTCCTTCACCTCTCAATGTTTGCACGCTCGCATCCCAAGCTACTAGCCAATGTATTGTGCCTACGAACCGGTCTTATTATCAAACTCATGGGCACGGAACTGGCTCGCTCCATGGAAAGTTCAGTGGAGGATGCTCTCCTCGCTCTTTTCTACATGAGTCCCTATGAGACCAACTGTCTGCTTGCAAATCTCCTTTCTGGTAACGAGATTAGAGCCGTCAAGATAGGTAAGTGAAGTTGCCGTACCTTTACCACCTCGGGCATCACTACTCGTTCGTTTGATCAAGCTGATTTTTAGATAATGAGTATGACAGTTGTCGATAACTTATATTTCTTTTTTGGGAGGGGGGAAGACGGAATCTGTTTTTCCCTTGGTTTACGCAGTTTGGTGTGCATGCGTCCGTTTGCTGTGATGAAATCAGAGAATTGTGTGTTCCTAATCACCTCGTTGGGTGTATGGAATTTGTGTCAATCTTCGCTTGTCTGTCATTGCGATCTCTTGTTACACCAAACCACATGTTTAATACTAGCGGCAAATGCATTTGCGTTTTCGCTACTCCTTTTCTTCGGTACATTCCTTCACAGGCATGCTACCCCTAGTTCGTGTGCATTCTTCCTGGCTGGAAGATAATAAAGCAACAGAAACGAAACGCTTGCAAACAACTGTGCAGGCCAATTGTCGACGATCGGACATATTTGTGTTCACAAAATACGCTCGGTTGTATTAACTTCAAAGTCATATGTCTGTAGCGTACTTGCTTGATGGAGGACCCATGCTCATGGTTTAAAAGTCTCGATTATGGACATGATGATCCCAGGTTTTCCTGTTTGTGTTTTCTTATGGAACTTCCGCGTTCGTGACACTTCTGAGCTTATTAAATGTTGCGTCACCATGCGAAGGGCTTGTTTGATGTCACACGGCTTTTTCACCATTGGTGGTCAAAATGCTCCCCATTTTTGGGGAAATATGAATTCATCTACTTGCAGTTGTCCATGTACAAAATGGTTCTATTCTTTTTTCTTGATGTGAAAATAAAAGATGATAATCGGCTGAATAATTGGTCATGAGCCACTACTGATGACAAATGGCTGTTCAATTTCACGGCCTTGGGACTAAAGTAGGCACTTTTAAAAAAGATGTTTTCAAAATTGTCGACTGATGGATCATCTTTGTGCGGCTAAATTTTCCTCTTCTAGTACCAGATATGGTGATTATACTAGTCTTTTTCTATGAATGCTATCGAGTCAGTCGTATGGCTGTATTTCTCATCGATCTCTACAGACTTTGCATTCAGTCACCCCATTACTGTTACTTCCATAGACGAATTCTGGGGTAAGTTAGTCTTCTCCCTCCACACCGGATTGCCCTATTATCCTCACTCCCATTATTATCCATCTCCTTGTGCTTACAGTCTATGTGTGCTTTTCTGCATTGGGATGATTGAGTGAATGGTTTGAGCAAGCATTAGAAGCACTGTTTGCACATCTAGATTGTTGTCATTTGTCATTCATTACATGTAGGTATTTCAACACGGTAATTAAATTCAATGCTCCACATTTCATCGTTCATTAGGCCCATTGTGTTGTGAATGCTATTGACTGCTTACTATTATTGTTAAAGTATCCATATCGCTAGATTTGACATCTCACCGTTAAACTCCTCTTTCTGAAACATAGATAATTTTTGAAACCTCGCTGCTATCAGTTTCTGTTTTCAATACCAACAGTTATAACTCTGCGCAAACTTTTTATAGGAAGCCAAATAACTCTAGCCTCAGGTAAGTTGTTTTCCTTGGTAGTCTCTCTTCCCCTCCACCCCTCCTCTGGTGCCTTGCGTTGAAAAGGATTGCATCTCCCTATTTACCCAATGGTTTTAACGCTAAATCTTTTACTTAATGAACCCTTGCATGGGTCTTATCGTAGACACATCATGACTTTGACTTCGGTATGGGTATAACGTGTTTACTGAATCATATTTTTTTTTAATGAGAACAAAACTCCGACTGGCCCAGGCTCACCGATTCCTTTCTTCTGCTACCAGCACATTAGTTCTTGAGGAGCATTTATTTAAACCTTCGCTGCTTCTGTTTCTGCTGCTGCTGCTGTAGTTGTGCTTGCATTTCGTCGTAGTAGGCTTTGTTTGCTTTCTTCTTATCTCTGGAGATTGGTCCAAGTACCTGCCTGTTGTTTCCTACCCTCTTGATACTTACCCTCCCTTTTTTCGCTGAGATAAGGACCAACCGTTCTTCTCACCCTTTTAGCCGCCTCGCGCCGCAAGTCCTCGGCAGTAAGTGCCACTTTTTGCCTTTCATGCATTCACTGCTTGCTCTGTCCGTTTGCAAAATTAAGGCAACAGAAAGACTTCATAATCGCTCCCTTTTTTGGGGTAGCTCACTTGTCTCTGAGTGCATTGTGATTGGTTTGCCAAGCGGGCATAGCAAATTTGAGAAGTTGTCACCATTAATAAGGCTTTCAGCTCTTTGAGAAATTATCTTTTGGATTTATTTTTTAATCATTAGTTCTGGACATTTGAAGGAGGTTTATAATGCAGTGCTTGCTTAGAGGTCTTCGAGACTGCGATCGTTAATGCCACCTTCCTTCCCTCTTTCCGCTTAATGCAGTTCCTAAAGGTTGACTCACCCTACGATCTATCCCACCTGACATCACCAGCCATCTCGATTCCGCAGAGTCCTACGGGAACCTTGCGCAGCATGGGCGGGACACGGGCTCGCGCCGGATCTTTGGCTGTCACGGCCTCCATCGAACCTCCAGGCGAAGTTCGCGATTTGTGGTCACGGCGACGCAAAATTGATGGATCGCTTAACCGTGTTCCGCCACAGTTCTTCCAACGTACCTACACTATCCTTGAACGTCTTCAAGGACTCCGCATTGGTGAAAACACGCTAACAACAACGCTCACGAAAGAGGTAATAATTTCCTCCCCTTTGGCATTGAATATGACTTGCCAAGGCCAAAAGACTTCACGTTTGATTATCACGCTGCTTTAACCATCACTGCAGATGACCAAGGAAGAACTGAAGTTTGCACTAGTGGTAGAGTCCTTCATCAACACTGTTCCGACACCAGAGTATCGCCAGTTATTGGTAGAGGCTACCACGGTTCTCGGTGCTCTAGTTACTCACGACGAGGAGGCGCGGATTCAGCTCAATTGTATCGTCTCCCTTGATGATCTTGTGGCTAAGGCCAATCACATTTTCCTGGAGGATCAGGTATGATGTCGATACGGCCCTTTGAGGCTCTTTTTGCATGAGACAGTGAATCACTTTTGGCTCAGGCGAATAACTCAGACCAAGCTTGTCTCAAAAGCTGTTGTCCTTCTAAGAATTGTTGTGAGAGGCTAGTCACGAATGTAGGCTATCTGCTTTCCTCATGAATTGGTATTTTTTTATACCAAGGTGTCAAACAAATGGATGTTATTCATTCCTATAATCGACTCTTCAAGAATAATGTCGACGTTGTCAATGCTGTGTTAGTGTTATGGGTTTGAAACATTCCTGTGATGTCACTAACATTTTCTTTACAGTATGCTCCATTTACCACCGTCTTTGGTCGTTCTTGCTGACTAAGCTAACTGAAATATGTGAGAACCTGTGGGGGAGTAGCTGTTACTATTATCCCCTTACTTTTAATGACAGGCCGCCCACGGAGCCAATGCGACGCTGTGCTGTGCTAACTCTCTGGTTCGCGCCTCCAGGTCGGCATCGGGTACGGAGCTCGAAGACGAGGCACTCTCAACCACTCCAACACAGTCCAATCCCTCGGGTGTTACACGCAAGATGGGTCTAGCGAACAATTATAAAGCCCCATTGATGGCGATCCCATCACAGCAAAAATGTCGCGGTTCGCACCACATCTGTCACTACTTCTACGACACCCCACCGGCTGGTCGATTCGGTACTATGGCCTACATGGTCCGCGCTCTCGCCGTCATTATTGGAGATTCGCTGCCCCTGGGCAATTCGGGCAACATTGCAGTTAACTGCTCAGTAGCATAGACGCCCTTTCGGCCTCTTCTATGGGATCTATTCACCATAATGCGCTATATCCTCCTTTCTCTTTTCGAGACTACGCATCCCACCGGTCGCGTATGATCAGCTATTCACCATTCTTCATCATGACTTGTGGTTATTTTTAAGCTGGAAATGAATTAGCATCACTTTTCGCAGTTCAATCCCTTTTTATCTTATCCTGGTGGTGTAGTTTTTCTTATTTACTCTCATAGGCCAGCGAGCTGATCGCAGTTTGAGTTGTCAGTACGCAACCCTTAAACTCGTTTGGCCGTATCTCCAGCATAAGTCAGCAGATCCTAACAACACGTGAAATAGCCCACCTGAGCGTGGCGTTTTAATTAGCTGTATTCAGAAAATTGCAAAGGCAGGGCTGCTTTTGTGAAGGCACCAGCTGTGCTTTGATTGGGTATGATCTCTACAAACCAACTTTGCCCGTGGTTTTCAGTCACAAGCAATGCTCTTAATCCCATCACGACTTGTAAGCGTTGCGAATCCGTGGAAGTATATAATTTTACCCATACTTGACTCTAATCCCTCGTCAACGTCTCTCCTGCGATGGAGAGAGAATGGAAACTTTAAAAGCCGTTTTACTTTGCCTGAGTGATTATTAATATTCTCTTAAGGGAATCGAGGTTAAAAATACTGAATGCCAACATTCGAGAACAATCTGAGTGCCTTCATCTTCACACGCGCGGTAATCTGTGTACACGTAAAATTATCACAAAACTGGAACGGTGGGATCACGTGTGAATGATCGTCTGTGTCTTGACGCAAGGCAAGTGAGCGAAAGACTGATGATACTTTTCATGAAAATGAGTGACTTTGTGCACGGTTTCACTAAGAGAGCGCGATGATGCGGTAGGGACGGGGAGTGTTGCGCATTCCATTCATTCGTTGCAATGTCGGGGGCGATGTGGAGGTCGCCAAACCGTTGCTCTTCACCGTCACCCAGGTGGCGATGTCACCCTCCATGTAGACGTTGTCATAAAAGTGACCCAACAGCTCCTCATCCGCTGACGGAACCGCTCGTCGCGTGTTGCGGATAAACTCGCGCTTGGACATCTTGTTCTTGATCTGTGGACTCGCAAAATCCTTCGAAAGCATGAGCAACGAGAAACAGAGCACATATACAACATCTGAAACAGAGAAATAAATGGATTAGGATACGCTTCCATTTCCTCCTACAGATTCAGGTTTTATTAAATCTACTCAGATAGGCATGAAAAACAAACACCGATTCTGATTTTGCATTATCTTGCCTGCCATTAACGCTTCCAGACACTTCGTACAACCAAGCTAAAGACCGAAATCGTACGCGCCACTTCCGTCAAACCAAAGGGGGCGCTACAAGGCTTTCAGAAATTTTACTGGTGAATTAAAAAAATCCAACCAATGTAAAAATAGCAAGGATTATAAAGGAGTTTTTTGGAAGTGTAATTTTTCTTTTTTTACTCAAATACCGAAAACTGCATGGAATGGAAGAGTACTGTCCGATGAACCTCGGCAACACAACCATGATTGGGAAAAAAGAGCAGTAATTGCAATAGAATGATGATGGACAAAGTCTCCCTCTAGAAGGAGTGAAAATCTGCAAAGTAAGAGAAAGCATGCCAATGTAAAATCTACAGAACAGAATGAGGCCCCACACATTTTCGGCTAATGAGTTTAAAATAACGTTTTCTCCACTACGTCACCGTCAAGATTTTGCGGTCTCACGTGCAGGTTCAAGTGTAAATATGCGGGCATGTGTTTGAAAAGTTTCATTCAACTCCTGCTTTTTGGCAAAATCAGGTAACCATTCCCTGTACTTAACCACGTGATTTCAAAGTCACGGGACGCAGGGTGATCCAAGGGGATGGAAAACGCAGGTAACTCAACTTGCGCTTGTAGGCAAGGCATTAAAGCGAATCAGCTGTCCTAACGTCTTAAATAGTTATGCGGCAAAGAGGATAGGACGAAATCAGTCAGGAGAAAGCAGGTTCGATAAACAATGCTAGTCAAGATTCCGAAGAATCATTAACTAACAATTTTAAGAGCATGATTGGATTAAACTAAAAATACGTGGAGTTCCCATTTATCACCATGGTATCAATTATACGGTTCGTTGTTATGCAAATTACGCAAAATCAGGAATAAGATTGAAGCTAGTGACTTCATTGTCCCAGCCATTGTGTGAATCCAGCAGAACAAGATGTTGGAGCTAGATATTTTAAGTGGATCCAAATAGCCGAGTGAGGTTCTCTCGAAACATGTCGTTACGATTAACTCTCAAATCAGAGATGCAACCGACTATTAGAGTTGAGACTATGAGGATCTTTAAGTAGCGTTGCCTCGATTTTGCAATAGAAAACATAGGGTATGAAAAAGAAGGATAGCGAACCTGGACGAAGACCAATGTGAGGATTGCAGCGAGCGAAATGCTCTGAGAAGCGTTCGACCAGTCGAGGAATAAAGTTGTTGGTGTCGTTCTCCGGGTTGGGTAGTTCAGTAAAGAGGTTGCGTAGAGCGTCCGGGAGGAAAGCGCTGCGGAAGTCCTTCAGGCGAATCACTTCGTCCAGCACCTCCGGACTAGAGAAGAGCATACATATACAAGCTTAGGTCGAAAAATTCTACGTGTGTCTTGATGATGTAATTATAAAACGTCTGACCCGTTAGCCGAAGCTTTATGAGAAACAGTTCCGCCAAAACTGTACTCGTATATCATAACCTCTATCCTGTACTGAAAATTATTGCTTGTGTGTCCTAGTGCTTAGCCATTTAGCTGCTCTGCCATCTGTTTAAACTCTTACTGCCACCTCGAGTGAAGAGTGTGTTGGATTCCTATTTACAGCCGTCATGACACATCGACTTCAACCATAGAATCTTACCAACGCTGCAGTGAATTACGCCAACCTAGTTTAATTAAGTGGCAGATTCATGTTGCTTAACTTTTAATATGAGGTACTTAACTGAAGCACTTCGGCTACTAACTAATTGGCTAAACATTGACAATGCGCAAAATATCATACATGTAGCACTAACAGAACATAATGGTGAGGCAAAATGAGTATGCCCATGGGGCCTACTTAAAACCAGTCAGACTTTACCCTATTCTATACTGCTGATTTGAATTCATAACCAAAAGAAGGAGAAATTAAACATCCATTTAACACTGAGTACCAATTTGAATCCGTGCAGTGTTTTGCAGTCTGGTCCAGTTTAATATTGTATGTAATTAGAGACGACTTTCACTATTGCTCGAAATTTGCAAACATACACGTGAGTGCTTACGTTAGCAAAAAGTACCGAATAAAAAGTTATATTTGAATCACGTGCCCACCCAGCTTCGAGATATCGCCTCTTTTGAACTGGGTCTAATCCAGGAGTGACGTGGAGGTACAGAGCAACGTGATGAATATCGTTTTTGAGAATTTCATTCTCCTGAAGGTAACGGATCCCCTCGAAGGCGTCACTATTGAAGGTTAATCGAGCCTCATCAAGACGGAGAAAGAGAATTCGGAAGGAAAAATTGGGCTTCTCTTGCCACGTCTCATAGACTGAGCAGAAAGGCCAGTAGGCTCGACACAACCTGGAAAGTTATAATGCGAGTAGCTCCACCGAAGTCAACACTTTGAGGATGGATTAACAAGTTAGCAGCAGAGGCAGACACATTATTAAGACCACGCATAGCAAATACAAAACGGAAAGCATTTCCTCACCCTCGCCAGAGTACCTCGTTCGAAGCGAGGTTCCACCAAACGCCAGAGGCCAAGTAAAGATCAGTGGGATTAAGATGCGACAAAATTGATAATGCAAGCTCAGGTGGAAGATCGACTAGGTCGAAATGTCGCCCTTCCGACTCCTCTAGTAAATAGTTTAAATACGTAAAAGACCAAACCAGGGTTCTTCTCAGTATCAACCCGCCAAGAAGATGGAATGAGGGCAGCAAGCTGGGATTGACAGCGTTGGGGAAGAAACAAGGCCCACTTATCGACGGGAACGGCCGATAGAAGTTGACCCATTAGGAGCCCTTAATAGAACACCTGACGATTCGTATAAGTACGAAGCGACAATAACCCCAGTTAAGTGGGAGAAAATTTAAACTTGTGTCAATGAACCCAGATAGTTTACTATCCAAAATAAAAGCTTAATGAAAAGTTGATTTACGAATATGATTATTATGCAGTTGTTTAAAAATGGGAAAAATAAGTCCTTTTCCACCAAAATGAGAAAAGACGTGTGCGGTTGGAACCCACATAAACGGAGACATGACCCTACGACGGTGTCGTCGGATTGCAAATGCAGCTACGCCGAAACACAAACAAGGGCAGCTGATATAAATTCAATATGCATGTGTGGAAATTCTGGAAAAGCAAAGTATTATTTTCTGCTGGTTAACCAAGTTAGCATGAAAGACAGTTTGACCTGAAAGCGAGAGGATAAGAGGAATGTACGAACCAAATGAGACTCAAGACCGTGAATCGACAGACACTACAACTTTGCTAAATGCGACCCCTACGCATCATCAACATTACTTATGTCAACGCGTACATAAATTTAAACTCAGCATTTATATTCAGCCGAGCCTGCAAACCCTGCGCGATTTTTTTTCCCGAAATAAATGCATATAAAAGTAAAATATTACTAAATTGTTTGATGACTGGGTCTCAGTTTGTTCAAATGATGCACTTATAGAATTACTATTGTCTAAATTAGATGATTTTTCTAACCCCAGTTTTTTTCACTATATATTTGTAAAAAGCCCTCATAATTGAAAAGAACCTGACCAATGACTGCTTTAACAATCTTCCCATGTCTGGTGGTTGCTGTAGCGGCCTGAGACCTCCCACCGAGTGGAAAAGGCAGTAAGTGAGGCTGGTACATATACTCCGAAGAGAACGAAGCGACTAGGCCAGAGCATGGCCCAAAGATCATCCTACAAATACAGCATCAGCACTTGATTTTGGCTGTACTAGTATTTGAGCGTCTGGAAACCTCTCACATGGTAATGGAAAGCATTATCTATGACTGAATACTTGTGGTCAGGGAGCAGGGAGGGCGTGAGGTTTTGGCGTGGCCCGAAGAACAGCCAACCCATCCATGAACAAGATGAATAACAAAGTGGCTGCCAGTCATATAAGTTGTGAAAAATTCATAGCATTACAAGTCGATTTGATGTGTGCCGCATAAAAGACTCTAGTTGGTAGAAGTATCGGGAAGCTTCTGTGCGTGCTTTGAGAATGACCCATAAGATTGACGTGCTGCCGAAATTGCTAACATCCGATGAGGTAATGCTCACAACCATGTAGAATACCAGGCAGTTCCTGGTTCACCCCTTAAGGAATATGGATTTACTTGTGATGGTCTACCCGATTAAATGGGAAACCTTTTAAGATTCGATTTATTCCTAGTTTAGTCACACTTCAGGAGCCATTAAAACAGCTTTATTTTTGAACAAGCTATCGTGGAGATGAGGTCTGCATCTGCTTACAGTGAGCGTCCTGAGACTACCTGCAGAGCGGAAGGCAGTAAATAGAGCTGAATATATGTATCCAAGGATGAATAAAGGAACTAAGCCTGAGCTTGGCTCGAAGGCCAGCGTGCGCAAACAATGGTGAGACGAATCTTAAAGTAACCGCCGGATTTCAGGTGGCTACAGGAATAAAGCATTACATACGGAGTCATATTTTACTGATACATGCAATATTTGTTGCCTCTACGTTACTCTACTCTTCTCTCTTGGATTTATTGAGTATAGCCATTCGAAGTAAGAGAACTAAGTCCAAAGTAGAGAAGGAAAATTTTATTCTTGGTTTAGAGCCGAAGAGTTGTCCTCCTCCCCTAGAACAATAAGTCCTCTAAATTAATCATTAAATTATCAAGTGCTATAAAACGGAACCCACTTCTGTCTTAAATTATGTATCCTTAACATCACATTGTTAAAAAATAAGGTTACCCATGCTTTGTACCAGGTTGACATGCTGCAGATTTCATTTAAACATCCTTATGCCTTTGATTCGTTTGGGTTCTAAATTTTTGCATATTCACTACGTAATTTTTATCTCCAAGCTTGTATGTAAACCTCACAATGCTCAACTCATATCAATGCAGTGTAGACACCTTTGGGGATGCAACCTGATTAGCTGGTTGTGCTGTCAGCTCGTCATTTTCTTCTCCAAGTCCTCGTTTTACCATCACAAGCACTGACACCGCACAAAGGCAACGACTTTTGTTGCCAAGGCACTTAAACGTGGGGTCAGACAGCTTATCAAACCCCAATGTGTTACTTTGATTAATTGGTACTAAATCGCATTTTCGAGAAATGCTTCCCACCCTTGAGTTGTAGTTCTATGGAAGCTTTGGCAGCTTCATTTTTGGAGTCTTCATTTAAAATGTTACAGACGTAGTGTTAACTCGACTGCGAAAAATGCATAACTACTAAGTGTCACGCTTTGCAAATATTTAAAAAATTACATAGGTTAAGCATGAATGAGAGTTGATGAAGCAGGTGTCTTTAATAATTTTGCAGAAATAACGCTGATGTTTAGTATTGTAACCTCTAGAAAATGTCTCACCAACTGTTGATGTGATCACAAATCGGTCGACCCATTGGCTATTTGGTGTGCCCTGGTACAACAAGCACAGATGGCAGTCAGATAAGCACGAAGAGGCAAGCGAGGTAGGGGAGGGGATATACCGCCCTCGAATAGGAGGCAATTCCACTCTGCTCCCTGCCAAACCCTTTTTTTCTCCCACCCATTCCCCTCCCCCTCCATTCTTCCATCCATCTAGATTGCCATCAGATGGCGTGTTATAGCCTGCTCAAAGTGGACCCTTAGTGTAACTATCTTGGAAACACCGTCGCTTCATGGCCACATCCATTCACCTTTTCCCAATGCATAGACTGCCTACCAAGCAACCCCTCACTGCTTTATAAATTCGACGCTTTGATGTGTCAATAAAATGAATTTCAGTTGTGGAATAAGCGATCCAAAATTACGCATCATTGCTTGAATTATACAGCATTTAAACTCCAGTTTGGTAGAGTCCTTCATGCAACTCTGTATATGCGACGAATTGATTTCAGCGTTATCTAGCGTGGGGTCATGGGTGCAAATTGGTAATGTCTAAATTAAACAGCAGTCTTCCGTTTCTCCTGTTAAAATTTCTGGGCGAATAGTTTTTATACATTTAAAATCGATAAAATAAATTCAGAAAATAGCTTTTTGCCTAATCTTTAGCTGCGCTTGATATTAACTAGCTTCGGACGTATCAATCTGGTCAGAATTTCAGTGGTAGAAGAAAATAAAGATGGCAACAATGACAACTTTAGAAGAATATTAATTAATGTTAATGTTAATTATTAGTTAGGGTTGTCAGGCCTATTTAACAATACGCCGAATGAGACTGCCATCATCAACTAAAATGACGGCAAAATACCCTATATTCTAGTTTTTTACATTTGTTTAAGTGCATGCCTTTGAATATTATCTACAGCGATAACTTAATGCTAGATCACCTTTCACCAGCTGTTTAGAGGCCATAAAGGTGCCGTTTGAGATCAGATTTATCGATGCCTACTTAAATACCAATGGGAGAATTTGAGGCCCTTATGCAACCACAGATCCGCTTATACTTTTGCAGTGAATAAATAACCCTTCTACCAAAAGACTATCGGATTTCCTAAAAGATGGATTCAAGTGGAAGGAGATGTAACTTAATGACGCAAGGCTAAGGTTAATGTAAATTTTTCTTGACATGAATGAAAGAAAAAGTGCGTTTATTCATTGTTGCTAATGTGTGATTTTTGGTTCGGTATTGGTCAATGAGTCATCGTTAATGAAGCTCGCCTGATCCCATATTAGCATGTGGTAGATAGCAGAAAACTCGACCTACATGGCAATTTTCACCCTTATCACTGCATAACTTTAATGTACTTTTTCAAAAATAAGCTGAACTTCGTAATAAGATGGAATTAGTTGGCGGATTGTAGGTAAATAACTAATAAGGCGGTCATGGACCCCGCCACAACCCAGATTCAGTTTAAGCGTCCGCTTCACCAAGAATGACTAGTGCTACTTTAAAGAAGCAATGCCCAATTGTTGTCACACCATCACATAAATGTGTATTAGTCGACCTTAAAAATGCTTAGGTCCTTTGCCAAAAAAGTCCAAAATGTATGCAGCTAAAATAAAATTATGCCTTATGTGGAGAAATGCCAAGACAGTGACAAGAAACCTCACAATTAGGCCTTAAAATGTGACCTAGGTATAAAGATTTTTCATAATTTATTGTCAATTGTGAGATGTAGTTATAGAATAGTTGCATGGATGCGTTTGCGAATGTGGAAATTAAGCAAATTAGTTGGAATGCTGCCACAATTCTGCCACGCTCTTCCATGTCACTAATCCTTTTTGGAATAATGCATTTAAAAACAGGTACAGTAGTGCAATAGAAGTTGATTAATGGAGTTGACTTTTACAAAATTGTGCTCATGTTGGATTAGACAGATCTCCCTACATACTTGTGCAATGTTAATTCTCCCTGATTTGGGGTAGGTGATATTGTGTAGCCGCTGGTCTCATTTTGAGCTTCGTCTCTCAAGGGCTTTAAAAGGAGACTCTCTTTGGTAGAGATTTATTTGGCATCAGTAAGATCTACACTGAGTACGAAGGTGTTCGAAAGGCCAGGTTCACATTTTGGGGGAAGATTCCTCCTCGGCAGACTCCTCAGGCACAGCTTCTGAATCGATTTTCCTCCTTCCTCCTCCAAGAGTCCTTCAAACACAGTCTATATTACAGCTAAGGCTCTCATCCCCCAAATGAACCCCTCTTGTGTTGGAAGAGGCTTACCAATCATAAAGTAGCTTAAATCTAGTTTGATCCATGCTTTTGCGATAAAAGCAGAACAGTATGTGAAACTCAACCCGGGACAGACTATCGGCATGATGTTCGAAAAGCCATTGCTTGAAAGTTCCGACTCAACATGTCATCCAGCGATTTCAACCACTTATCTAGCATCCCTTAAAATGTTGCACTTTTGATTAACCTAGCACTGTTGTAAAGTGAGTACATTATTAAATTACGCCATTGCTAAATTTTACTGACCCATTTGAACCCAAATCAGTTTAAATGCCGAACAGATTTCGAGAAACTTGACTTAAATCTTTTGAACTTGACACAAGTGTTCGACAAACCACACATTTTTATTCCGATACTGTTGTGCTGGATTGGCATTAAAGAAGGGGTTTAAAGTGTTCGACTGGTCTCAAGCCTTTGAGGTTAGACACTCGTGTCTGAGCCGGCTATAAAAGTAGAAAATGTGGTGCAGAAAGTTTCTTTAGCACATGTTATGATGCATTTACCTTTAGCACTGTATGCGCTTGACACCCTAAATTCCTTATTGCAAAACACATATCAAATACAAGCAACATTTGGATTTTGTTACCTTATGAGAGCTAGATGAGTCAAAGCGTACAGAGAACAGAGTCGCATGTCACGCGACATGAAAAGTGGTTTCAAAAGGTTCCTGTTTTGAGGGTAGTTACCTACCTTACCTCTCAAGTACCGGTTGAACTGGCAACTTTGGTGAAGCAAATTCCATCATCATATAACAGCAAAGTTATATTAGAACCGAGATCTCAACTTTTGCTTGAGGGCATAAGGCGAACTAGAGAATTGATGACTTTGTCCTAAAAACAAAGTCCTGTCCTAGCCATATCGAATTTGCTCCGGCTACTCGGCATCGTACCTTGATTCATAGCACGCAATATACACTGGAAAATAGATGACGGTCCTCGTTGCTACTTTTTGTTATAGTCTTACCTCCATCTTTAAGGCTTGTCAAAAAGTTCTTTATCACCTAATCAACCGCGCTGTCGCTTGAATCACCGCTTATTTCTCACGCCACGAAACGGTCTGCGCTACTCATCGGACAGCCCTATTTAAATATGAATGTTCCCATTCATCTATTTACAGATGGGGTATAGGTCTTAACTTTCTAATCTTAGTTAAACGGCCACTTAGGGCTCCACGATTGTGCTTCCCCTAAGTAACATGACCATCGGGCTGTGCCGATAGGTCATCTAGCCTTTCTTCTTCCTTTGACTTTAGGAAGTCTATAACTGCGGCTAGACATTCATTATTCTAAAAAATTGTTTTAAACAAATAATAGTAATTTTCTCCTTCGGTTAACTATACAAAATTACGGAATATATATGCTTTTGAGAGACACATTTACAAAATAGGGAGATGGTATGGAGTTCATATAATTCCCAGGACCTTTGAATTTCGGTAACGTTGTTGGGAATCGGCCTAAATGGCAAAAGAATAAGACTGATTAGGATAAAGTGAAAGTTGTAAAGAAGTTGCCTGTAGGTCTGGCCCAAAACAAAATTTGGACGACTACTTAGAAATTTTGAAAACAGCCTTTACAGAATCATTAAACCCATTCTTTTCTCCCATCAACTTACCAACGCGTCGCAACAGAGGTTTTTAGGTTCCGATATCTGATCCACGGCACCCAGACAACACGACCTGAGATCATTAAAAAGTCGAGCACTGTTCACCAAGGTTTCAAAAGTTGGCAGCAAACAGGATCGTTCCAGTGGCAAATTCCGGGGTGATACTTCCACAGCGGTCCTACAGAAGGTTTGAGGAAAAGTGTTGCACCTTCGTATTTCCGCATCCAGATCCGTAGGAGTAGGTTCCAGTGGTTCCACTAGCCTCCGTATGCTACTAAACACGTTACTGTTAACGAACTGCGATTTTGGTTGCTTGCAAGAGAGATCCAGCGGTTCCTCCTTTGGTGGCGTCCATGCTCGTGCGGCCAGCATTTGACCCCAAAACGCTGTCACAAGCCATTGGTATGTCAGTGTGGACATAGGCAGCGCACCCTGATTGGTATTGTGGAAGTTGCCATTAAGTGGAATGCGTTTTCGGGTAGTTTGAGATCTTTTAAGAGTAGTAGGATAGGAACAAAGTCGATTCCTTTTTCTAGATTCCGTAGAGGGATCATCACAACCCAAAATGACGCTATGAAGGAGAGTAGAGGCGGGGATTTGTAATGAGGCATCGAAGCATAGTCGCTTGGGGCTAAAGAGGTGTTGACGAGCATCGAAAGCACCACTATCACTGGGTCGTTTCCGACCAAAGTGGAAAATGATTGGGTCTACATAGTGGGGTAGTGCAAGGGAAGGGAAACTTGATGAATTGGAATACTTTTTCTCTTCCCTTGATGGCAAATCGTTAGAGAGTTCAGTCTCCACCAAATGAAACGCTTCAATTGCAAGTCTAAATATTTAACAATGACTTTAGGTTGAACATCGAAAGCACATAGGTATCAAACTGTTTTGCAAGTTTGCATTAAACTTTGGCTGCATGTAAGAATTCATAAAATGTCAGTTTAAGGCATTTGGTTTGTCCAAAGTAGGATTAAATTAGCATACTTTCTGTGGTATCGTTTCAAATAATCAGACTATACTTCACCACATGGTGATTTGAAGTGTATATACTTGAAAACTCGTTCCCCAAATTTATGCATTGGATTGTTCCTTCCTCTCATGCCACCAATAGTTGAGACATTAAGATCGGTTACCTCTCTTTATCTAAGAACCTCAGCATTATTTAGAAACTGTAAATTGAGATCTCAAAGGGGGCTCTAAACTGTGCTGAGCAAGTAAAAGTTTAGCATTATCGGTTGCGTTTGATTGCGATGCTAATGCAAGCTTCTGAAACTGATTCCTATAATGAATGGACCATAGCCTACCTGAGGATAAACATGGCTTCACAGCAAGAGATGACGAGGGTGAAACTTTCAACACACCAAAGAAGTGCGGTTAAGCTGTAAACTCTCCTTTGCGAGAGGTAAGAGAGGGGAAGGCAAATGGCGCCTTTCTGAGAGGCAAGTGCGAAGATGTACCCCGAGGCGAAATACAATTGGCCGGTGCCAGGGGTAGGCGGGCGAGACGCCACCCTGTCTCGCTCCATTCCTCTCAGAAGCAGAACCTGATGTCTACTAGAGCGTGCGAGCGTGCGCGCCTGTAGGCATCCCAAAACATACACGCACTCGCAAGGGGGAGAAGAGGAGAAGTGCAAGAGGCGCGTGCGCACACGGATGCAATCGCATTGCCAGAGTGATGCATGCAAGTGCGCGCGTGTCATCGAACTGACCAATCGTTGTGTTCCAGTAGCGGTAGTTCGACGAATGATATTGCAGCATCCGGGTACTGAAGGCTTTACGATAACCATTTTCAGACGCTATTAAAAGCTGCTTATTTCATCCTTAACAATATTAGCCTGTTATTTTTAATTACATGATCTTACTAGCCTCAGCTTTTTCTATTTTCGTTTCGTTATGAATAAATGATGCATTCCCAATGAGCGGGAAATAAAGCTAAAATTTTATTAATCTAAATAGCCAGTTATTAATGCATTCATCTGTAACAGCAATTGCTTGCCGCACGCTAATTTTATTACTAACTCAACTAATCATTTGCCTAAGCAAAAATGGCTTTATACTCTAGTAAGATTGTCGTTATATGCAACTTGGTAAATGCATTAAGATTGGCAGTCTGAAAAGATACTAAATAAAGTTCTAAATATGATGGTTTCTACACTTTATTCCACGGTCTCCTCCTTCAGTTTAAAAACAATGGGGTTCCTTATCTGTTTTGAAGGCACCCCGCCATGCCTGCGGACTTCCAATCATCTGTTTTAATGTGGTTTCATGGGTAATATGAGGTGCTAAAGAATTCTAGTGTGTATGTATGCACGGTAGTAACGGAGCAAAAGTTCTCACACATTTACTGTCTTAAAATGAAGTTTCCATTAATAGTATGCTTGTTTATATATGATTAGCTTGGTTTACTCTCGCATGTGGATAACTTGCACTTTTCAAGAGGACTAGCTGAAACAGGGGCTTTGCCAGTTTACAGATAGTCAGCAAAACTCTAGTCACAAAGTACTCAACCCTCAGATCTGAAGGCCAAGGAATGCAAAAACGAAAACACCAACTCCCCTTTTTTCGCATATTGGCTTACAAACCTTTGCATTCCACAACTCACTTCATAGTCAGTAAGAATTAACTGCACTGCTATCCAAAATTGAATTCCGTTTCGACACCTCTTCTTCGAATGAATTGACAAATTGTGGACGAGCTGGCAGGAACATCTTTTCAGTTGCAGTGTTAAGCTGGCTTTGACATTTCCTGCATTTTCAGTGTGGTTTGAGAAAGTCTTTGCGTGCACAAACATACTTACAGGGGCAACTCTTAAAACTCTCTCCCCTCTCCCTCCCCTCTCTCCAGTAGAGTTAACGAGCAAAAACTACATTCACCTATAGGAGGAAACTGGCGCTTGGCAAATGCTAATTGCCTATCCACCAAAGCACAGGACATTCTTTCTCCTCCTCCTCCTATCTTTTGTCGGTAATTGTTATTACAAGTGTGGACTAGCATGTGAACGTGCATTTGTATGCCTGTCACATGGTGTTGTAGACGTTCAAATCCACTGTGGGAAGATTTTTTCACATGCTGTATCTGCAATGCAAGAACCAATCGTCGTTATATTGTACAACCTGTAGGGGCAACTTGATTGACTGTGAGTATGGAACACTTGGACATAGGATTAAAAAAGTTGTAGTAAAAATAATTGTGGTGGAAGAACGCCGAATAGAGCATGTTGGTCCCCTTCCCATCTTGCAGACCGACTTTCATGGTAGCGATGATGCGTTGACTTATTGACTCCACGTATATTTCGACCGCAAAGCCTTGTAATGCCTTTGGGAATCACTAAGATGTGAAGGACGTTTGCTCTTCGTGGTCTTCCTGGTTGCGACAATCAAAAGATTTTGAAAAGAACCTCAAGCTCAAACACCCTAATCTTTTCCTATTGCGCTGAAAACTCAAATGAACCAAAAGTGACTACGAATCACCTTACCAGATTAAGATACTAAACTGTGCACTTAAAACCATGCCTGCACGAAACCAGACCAAATTTCTCAAACATTTGCCTGTAATTATCACGGACAGGCATTTGTCCAGATTTGCTGGTCACGACAGGCATTCTGCAACCAACTTTGCGTGCATAAACACCATTTGTTGCGCACTCAGAGGAAACCGCTCACTAACTCATCCATCGCCATGTCTTGGTATTTCGCCACGAGAGAGCCGACTAGCAGACAATACCAACACCACTGCTATGTAGTCCGCGTCACAAACCCGGTGACAATAATGCTTGGCTCATTCAAATACTCTTGGGTCGAATGGCAAGACACCACTTCCAACCAGACGCCCACCTCATCCCCCCTTCTGCCACATGCCCTAAATGTTGTCCAAACAGCGCCTAAACTTTGACCTAAATCTTTGACCGGCCTGATAGCAGTTGCCTGAAGTGATGGGCAAAGCCCAGCACATCCCAATGGTATATCTACGCCGTCCCATTTACTGCGCTGCCTGTCAGATATGACACGTTCTTTGTCATTTCTCGGCGACCAGTGTGCAGAACACGTTTATCGGACTTGAAACAAAGAGAATATGAAGCAGTTCTAGACCATGAACAATCCCATTAACTAGTGCACGAGTTTCACAACTTAAAATAGGCTCACAGCTATGCATGTTGATGTGTGTGATTCCCTTTAAATGCCCTGAAATTTACCATCGTAATGTGACTGTTGTTGGCGAGAAAACAGCAACAAACCCACCTCAAATTTGTCGATTGTGATTAGTCCTTATTTTCAGCCCTCTCCCACCTCCCACTCATCCCACTTGACTGTGGTCGAAAAAGAGATAAATGACAGCGGATAAAGGAAATCGCATGATATCTGCAGCTGAAGCCAAAACGCTTTCTGTTTGCTGTTCTGTTCACTCTACAAGCCGCATCGATAGGTAAACAAAATAATGACACTAAAACAAAATACAGAGAGAGAGGTTCGCATTACATCACATCGCCGGTGCACGTCTCTCACCTCACCCCAACCATCTCAGTTGTTGCGCTTCTTCTAAAACGAAAAGAAAGGAGGGCAACACTTAGGCATCGGTTAGAGACCGGAAATTGAGAGCGGAAAGTACAAGAAGGAAATTTAAAAGTTAGTCAAAGGCCTTAGGTTTTAGGTCCAATAATCGCAAAAGGCAATAGCAATGGGCCTGCACAAGTGGCACAGGTGCTTTGTCAGGTCGACAGATAGTAGCGGTGCTGAGGGCGCACATAAAACGGCGTGTGTGGAATGATGAACCAAGTCTCCCGTGAATAAAAGATAGCAAACAAGCACGCCATACGAGACACTGAAAGGACTGTACATCTGTAAATAATTATCATCATGAGTATAATCCAATCCAAAGCCGCAGGATTAAATTTTGTGAACACTCGAGCGCCATGTAGAATGCCTCATCTTACACGCACGCCTAAAGTGCAGTCAATTGCGCGTAGGGGTTGTGCGAGGTGGAACTTTTCGTAAAAAAGAAAGACAACGCAAAGCAACCCTTCCATAACATTCATGACTTCGAATGAGCATGGCAAAATAAATATTGGAGCAACTTCCTGATGCCCTTGAGGGATATTGCAATCATATGGAGAAATCCGACCCAAAATACAGCATTCCCCTTAAATCAAAATGACCACAAAGGAAATAAGAGGCTTTCCATATGAGGTGAAAACGGAAGGACAAGTGCAAAAAATGTTGGTCATGCTAAGATGACTTCCGTGTTTATCTTCGGTCAATTAACGTTATATCGAAAAAGATCAAGGTTTAGTTTACCTACAGTAATCCTTCTTATTGAGGAAAATAGTTATGATAGATGACTGAAACGTCGTAAAAATATCCTAGCATAAATACATGAAAGGCACAGAGGGTAAGATTTCTGCTTTAATTAAGTCGAAATATATTTGCAATGAGGGAAAATAATTCCTTGCATCCAATAAAGACAAATAATAGAGGTTATGCAATTCTACTATTATTCATTCTTCTCTGCGTGAATGCGTTGAGCTGTCAACTGGGCTGGAGGACAAGGAGGAAAGCAACCGCGAGTGCCCACTCCCCACTCTAAACGCCACTTCTGAGACAGACAAAAGTCACTTCCCACACCCCCAACCGACACTCCACCGCTTTCACGAACGAAAACGCCAGTCCGAACCAACACCCACACACAGAGGCAGAAAAACAAAGGATGCAAATAAACATTCCATACACAAACACCTAGTGCAAGGTGGTTTAAACAGTCGACGCACAGGCACACATGTACACACAAAACAACATACGACTAGAGCTAGCCTAACCGTTTTCTTGCCGCAAGAGGACAAATCTCGAAGTCATTTTTAACTGTTTAAAGGATTTGAGAATTAAGTGAAGAACGGCACATGGTTTTACCTGAGGCTGGGGAGGAGTAAAACTTGCGCAACCGGAATGGGAGAAGGAGACACAACCGCGGAGGCTGTTGCTACAAGCTCCAGTGACGCCACCTCCACGACCGCCTCTACTACGCCTCTTCCGGCGACCTGAAAAGCTTGGAGTTTGATGGATCGCGGCTTGTATCTCCGGGGTAATAGGAATCTCCAAACGGGTCAGAGGTGGACAGGGCGACTGCGTTGATTGGCCTAGTGTAATCCAACCAAAAACGCCGTTTTGCAAGTGAACTGTAGTGATTTACTAACCTCCAGCTATCGAAATACAAATCTCACCCGGCTGCGATGGATTATCGACAAAGTTGGCTGTCATACCGCTATGATTGCCTTGCCGAACCTCCGCTTTTGTGCTCTTTGTCAGTTTCTTCAAGAAAACCAAATATAAACGTTAGATTTGATATAAGACAAAATAAATAGCTCCGTGCTAAATGCTACACCGTGAATACAAAGTGTGTCTTCTTCGCTTTTCGAAAGAGCTGACTGGGTTCAGTAAAAATAAGATATTACTGGTAGGAAAATAGCAGCAATTTAACACTAGTCATAGCAACACAGCAGCAAAAAACCTCTTCGAAGCACTTTTCACGATTCAACCAACACCATGGTACGCTGGGCTCCCCACTTTTTGGACAAGGGGTATGATCGTAAAACCACAAAGTCCGCGGTATCCACCGTTCATACTTTTGCCATCAACGTTACAAACGTGCACTATGACATCTATCCATCTACAATGACCGGTGGAACCGAATTGCGTGACAAGCTAGGTACGTTATCTTGGCTTGGAACGCCGTTTTTATACATTCTTTTCCGCAAATGATAATAGACTTACCTCCAGGCCCCTTGCCAACGAACGTGTTACTGACGGACTTGAAAAAGAATCACATCGAAAAGAATATCTTTGCTACACTACTGTTGCAATCGAAATAATCGCTTCAAAAGACACTTCACTTTTCAGTTTCCAGCATAAACGCTATAACAATATTGCACCAACCTTTTGATCCCGAAGAACGACAACATCGTTCTCGGTGATGACATTGCCACTCTCCTGAGAACCTGCAAGCCGACTATGATCAAAGTCCTCGTTCCGTCTAGGAGAGTGATTTCTTTGCTGACGTCTATTTTTCAGATTTGCCAACGCACGAGACTGAGCTGACCGACCGAAAGTGGTACTCACTGGACAGAATTTTGATCCCAAATCCTCCACTTCAATCACCTCCGCTGAGGATGGAAAGCAAGAATAAATTTACCTGGAAAATATCAACTTCAAAATTATTTCCTCTATATGCAGATGCAATGAGTTTCATACGCATTTAGAGGGAATAAAAAAGCAGGGAGAGTTGTATTCACCAGTAGTGGGTTTTATGGGCGAAAACCCCTTAGTATCAGAAATCGAGGGATACTCCACCGGCAGAGCTTTATAAAGTGGATCTTCATTAATTTCTGATGCCGATATAGTGGAAGTATGAGCTGTTGACATAAAGGATATGTCCTGTTCCGCTGGCATGGGCTCTGATACTTGAACCGATTTAACCGCATCCAAAATCTGGAAGAAAAATCAGAGTGGAATGAGCAAGCAAGTGCCTTATGCCTTAACAAAAAGCATATTATGGTACCTTCTGAAGCATAAAGCGACTGGGATCCATGAAAGCCTCAAATATCGGTCTCGGAGATTGAGGGAATTTGCGTCCAAACAAAGACGGCTTTGTCAGAGAGTTCTTCTTCAGAGAATCTGGAGTTTAAGTGATGATGCTTAATGGCCCGCAGCATAACCGTTGAAATCAAATTAGAGAAAAGAATAATTACTCGGACAAAAGTTGGAGATCGGCATTTGCTGAGTAGCCGAACGCAAAATGTCATGGGGTGCAGAGCGCGACGCAGTTATACACGAAGGGACCACATTAAGAGTTGAATTTGCTGGAGTAATCGATTCCAAAATGACTATATCACCATCAATTTCCTGAAGAGAACAGAGTGAAGTCACGATGGAGAAGTACCAAGTTGCCATGAAAGAGACGTGAGAAGAGTTACCTGCTCAATGTACTTGCCGTTTCTAGCATTAAGAACGACCTGGTGGAAGTCTGACACATATTTGCGCAACAGAGGTGGCACCGGATTACAGCAAGCGTACATCCCAGTTGCTTCTCTGGACAAAATCAATAAATGATCGTGCTACTAATTACAAACAGTAGAGTCTATAGTTAATTGGAAAAAGGAGCATACTTGGGGAGCTTTTCTGCTATCTGATGCATCATGTGATTGGGAAGGACAAAACTGAAAATGGAGAAGAACAAGATGTGAGACATTTACGCATTTTCGAAACATTACATAATCAAGTCTGGAAAATGTCCCACCAATATGGTAAGTTCTTTTTTAAAAATCTCCAATAATTTTCAAGACACAATGTAACGGCAATCATGACGAGCCTTAATGTCAGACACTCCAAACAGGGGTAATCAGATTGTCGAGCCGAGATTTCATAATCACTGATAGCCTGACAACCCTTAATTACGCCTTTTAAACGGAGGGGGGGGGGACGAAAACACAACTTGGCATGGCTGTTTCCACAATGCGCTCAAAATGAAACTGGGACCTATCCCCTGGCACCTTGGCTGCCGCAATATCCAAGTATCAAGTATGAAATTAATGGACAATCAGTGTACGTTATGACATTATTGCAAATAGGTAGATAAGTCACAAAGGATCTGTAAGTTGTACCAAGAAGGTATGATAAAACAGAAGACGTACGCGTGACTCTCGTCCTCTTTTCGTGCAATGGAGTCGCGCAAAATGCACAGATACTTAAGAGCGTACAGTTGGCGCTTATCCAGAGACCCTCTGACGACTGTATGTGCTTTTGATAGATATTCCAATGTGTTGAGCTTTGGTTTCTTGTAAATCTAACATAAGGTAGAAAATGGAAGAAAGGTAGGGAGGGAGAACATAAAAGAACTAGGTCGAGGAATCGACACTTACGCGTAGGCACAGTTCCTGACTGCGTTCCAGAGCCTCAGTCAACAGATCTTGACCAGCTAACAGGCCACGAAGTAGCTCAGCCACATAGAGTAAGTAGTGTGTATCTGATCGGGCATAATCTATTAACGCTTTGGGAAGAGGTCTAAGGGGAACAAATTCAGACAATGATTAAAGAAACGGGCACCAATCACTACTGAGCCAAAAACAAATATACCACTCAACATAATCTAGCTTTTACCTTGTAGCTTTTAGCTACGAGTACCCATGCTTATGCTACCAAAAATTGTGATCGTTCAGTTCTTGTGTATCACGGGAATTAAACCACTGATAGGTCCCTACACCATGACATTTTTAAGACAGTTGACTTACCTCAAACGACTCAAACGACTGCCTCAGCACCATTAAACAGGAAACAATAATGCGATGAAAACGATGTCCCAATGAGCTAAATACCCTAACTACTCACACCAATGCAAAAACGCAATTTCTGAAGGCCTCCGTTCCCAACTCGCATATATAACAGAATCAAGAATTAATTCAAATGCTGGAGAACAATAGTCCCACCTTATCCTCCAATCCGCTAATTGGAATGCTTTATTTGGGAAAATTCCAACAAAACGCTGCAGGAGGTAGGCAAGCGAAAATCGAGGAAAATGAAGTATCCGGGCTGCCTGACCAGTATCGAAGAGGTTGACGATGTAGACGCCAAAGTCTCGCTGGAGCCACATTAAGTCCAAATTTGAACCGTGAAGCACCTTCACAACTTTGGGATTAGTGAACAAATAGTTCAATTGACCAAGGTGGTCGTGCAGAGCAAGAGCATCAACGATATAATCCTTGGCACGCGTGGAAACCTGTATCAGGCATGTAATTCCCAGAAAGGTGCGGTAACTGTGATGCTGAAAATGAAGAAGGAATCAAGTAAGCTATCGTTCAAAGTGCATGATCAAGCATTCCCAATCCACCAATTACTTCTAAGTCAACAGCGATTTCCGATGCAGTACTCAGTTCCTCCAGCATTTTGTTTAGGGAGTCCACGGTATCAACAACATCCAACGGTGTTTCATCCAGAGGAAGTGGCCTTGGATTAGATGCAGAGCCATCATACTTGTAGTTCCCCAACCCCTTCCCGTAGTCCTCCAATTCTGACAGATATGGGTGGATGTAGTCACCAGTTTCTGGGTCAGCTTCAAATGTGCAATCTGCAAAAAAAGACTACTTAGTCAAAAATTTTGAAGAATTTAAAGTGTTGGAAATCAGCCGAATTAGATACCTTGCAAATCGACGAGCGCATTCGGTTTCGTTCTTAAAATAGGGAGAAAAGGTGCATGACTGTTATCTGGTCGAATAGCAAAGAAATTTTGCGGCCGAACAATGTGCTTAGAAGCAAAGAGCTTAGTGGCACTTCGACCAACCACATCGCCTCTACGCTTGTTCGGGTTAAAACCAGGTGATGAAAAATCATTCTACAACCTGTTACAAAACCAAAATATGATACTTTTTTCGGAGACAGAGATGTATGCTCCCCATCCAGAGTAACCAGAAAATTTTGAGCATTGCTATTGTTCGCTCTGTCTGGAAATTCCTCCTTATCCAACGCAACAGTCTGCAACTAACTAAGACGACTTATACGAACATACTATGCGATCGACAAGCTCATCATTAATAGACACAATCGTGTTGAATTTCTCTTCCAATGACTTAGGCTGCGGTGCGTCCATGATGTTTGCCCCTCCATTCAATTCATCTATGACATCTTGAATTCTACAAAGTAACAGAAAAGCAAATGCTCACGTCATCAAAATTTTGCTGCAATTTCCATCCATCACAGCTCGATATTCGGCAAAATCATTGTAATAAGTATAAGCAGGAGTAGAATTAGTAGGAAATTCATGAGAAAATTTAACAGCTTGGGCAACAGCAGGAACCAGAGTCTATGATCCATAATATCAACCATTTCGTTCAACTTACAGAAACAAGACGTTTTGAGGCACTATCTACCTCACCTTCCCCATGTATACTCCCATACATCCCAATTACACTATTTTAGAACGGCGTGAATCAGTACCAAGAATATGCGGGCGAACCGCTGGCCTCTAGCCAATTAAAACAAAGATTCTCTAGAAATGACCTTGATGTAAATTATTAACTTAATTATAGGGGTTAAGGTGAGTGATGCAGTCTTATTAGAAAAGCAGCTGCTTTGTTCAGATAATGATATGGTTTTTTACACCTTATCATCTTGGAAAAGTCTGAAACTTTGCGACGGTGCCTAAAATTTTATGTCCGAAAACGCTTAAAGAAGCTAGAATTTATTAACTAAACAAAGGGCTAAATTGTAGCGGCCCAAGACTGGGCAATTGGAGAAAGGTGTAGCGACCCGAGGCTTTCCATAGGACGGAAGAAGGCATAAGTGAGGTTGAATACATGTATTCCGAAGACGACAGGACAAATGGTCCTGAGCGTGGCCGCCATATGCCAGATAGTCACATAAACAAAGCATTACAAAGGGAGCAGTAAGTGAAGCCGGATACATGCATTTCAAAGCGAACAAAGAACTTAGGCCTGAGAATGGCCCAAAGGCCAGTTCACGTGCACAACAACTAGACAAATCTGAAGCAACCATCGGACATCAGATTGCCACATAAGCAAATGTTGCGATCGTAGCGTAGCGAGACTTTCCATAGGGTGGAAGAAGGTAGTAAGTGTTGCCGGATGTATGTATTCCGTAGAGAACAGAGCAAATGGGCCTGACCATGGCCCGAAGGCCAGCCCATGAGTACAAGGGCCAGACGAATCCTAAAGTGACCGCCAAGCGTCAGGTAGTCACATAAACAAAGCATTAGAGTATTGCTCCGCCCTTCTTTAGAGCGTCGTTCTCGGCGCTCCTCCTGGTACACCTCCCACACCAGCCATTACAACACATTCGCTACTGCAATAAAGCACCCTCGAGCAAGCCGGGCTGGCCAGCAGCTACCATAATGTTAAAGAAGGGCATTTGGTCTCCTCGGCAGCTTTTGCTGGATCTGAAATTACGTTCGGTCCAAAGCAAAAACCGAGGTCGTATAAATTTGTTTACTGTTAATTGCTTCCAGGCCAAGACTGTGGACTTCTGGTCCAAAACAGGCGCACTAAAATGTAAACTGGATCAGACACTCTCACGTTCATAAGGAAAACAATACTGCCATTTCCGCTACCTGTATATGGATTAAGTGAGGGAAGTTTTGACAAAAAACTTTCCCAGATGATTCTCGGTGATGTCACTTCAGTTGTTGATAGCTTGTCTGTGGAAAATGAAATGAGTTGAAACCAAACGCAGACGGCAGTCCTAACCTTTTGTTGTGAAGTAGTCAGAGATTCTCCAGACACTGATGAAAATGCACCCCATCCAAACCGCACTTTGCTTTCCGTTGCCATCATTGTAGCATCCCAAGACTTCCCACCGGGTAGAAGAAGGAAGTAAGTGGAGCTGAATAGATTTATTCTAAGGAGAACAAAGCAACTCGGCCTGAGCATGGCCAGAAGGCAATCTCACACGTACAAGAGCCGGACGAATCTTAAAGTAAGCGCTACATATCAGGTGGTCACATGAACAAAGCATTACACCATCCTAACGCATAATTCAAGATAAGAGGTATAATAGAAGCACTCTGATCATCCTGCGCCATATCTCAGCTAATGTAGATATGCAGCACCCTGATCACTAGAGAAAAGATTGTGATAAACAGTCGATCAGAACCAGAACCACCGCTGCTTCGCCAGGAGAGTTGGTCAAAGACACATGCGCAAACGATGCTGCGTTGTACTTTTAGCAATATGACAAAGTACTATATTACTAACATGAAATGTAAAATTAAGCTTAAAAGTTCAGTTTTCGACTTTTGATGTAAATAGTGAACCTCTGTAACTCGTCGAACTTCTCTATCAAGAAAAGGCATTAATTTGGGGTTGCTTGCATGCAACCTTAAGAGCTAGACAAATACCAAAGTAACCATCACACTAACCCGAGACTTTCTGCTAGGTGGAGGAAGGCATTAGGATAGGGCCAAATGCGTGTAGTAAAGGATGAAAAGGGAGTGATTGGTCTGTGACCTGACCCGAAGGCTAGCCAAGCGCAAAAGAGCAAGACAAATGCCAAAGTAACCGTCACACATGTAGGTGGTCACACAGGCAAAACGTATATGCCCTTAGGTTTGAGAACCAGAGACGACCCGTACTAAGCCAGCCTACATGACAGATGTGAGAGGGCCGCCACTCCGTTTGGAGCGGCTAATCTAGGCTCTATAGAATTAAGCACGTTCTGCAGCACACTGCTGTGTCTGACGAAAGACAACTTCACCCTGGTCACGACACAACCCACACACATCACAATCGGCTAGACTATTGCCTCGGGGATACGTCCGCTCAAAGTGACAAAGCATGTGCGAGGACAACAGGATTTGTCACTCACCTAGCCATACCATCCCTCTCACTTCATCTACTTACAGGACTACTCCTTCTTCTCCTACCCTAAAGATTTCTTAGCGTTTTACTAGTTCATACGACTTTGCACAGTTCTGCAAAAATTTGACTTTTAAAATTAAAGCATTGATCGCTATGATCCGGTTTAAGTGCACCATCTTGGCAGGTATAAAAGAGTAGTTGCTACTCTGTCAGCATCCTTTGTTTTTGCTAGTTCTGCCTTTGCTACTTCAGTGAAATAGCCAAGCACTACAAAAATATAGCCATATCCCCTCTCAGTCACTGGAAGCGGATCGATAGTGTCTATGTCTATTCTCTTGAATGGGTGCAATAGCGGTGCAATGCGAACGCTCGAAGACGTAGCACGAGGAAATGTCAAAGGTCAGCAGCCCCTACCATACTTTTTTCGTCCACACGACCCAGCTGCTCCTGCCTTCCATTTTGCCGTGATCCACCCTCCTGTGGAGCGTAGTTTTGTAACCATGGTGAGATATGTATCTTGTTGCAAAACGTCGGGAAAGTCTAGAAACTGATAAGGACCTAGCCGTACCTCAAGTCCAGAAGTGAAACGGGTGGATGGCCTTTATCTTACTCGATACCCTAATGAACGCATGCGACAAATAGTTTGCATGACAAAGAGAAATGCTGTCTGGGGAGCACTTTGTTAACCTGAGGGTTTGGACCATCGTTGTGGCATCCGCTATGACAGTTTGGGATAAAACTCAATTCGAAGCTGGGATTTTTCGATGCTTGGTGGTAGCCGCCTCGATGAGTTGACCGATAGCGCATGTTTCAGCGAGGAGAAATCAATCTGCCAAGGCAGGTGAGCGGATGTGTTTTTGACCGGACAGCCCCACATGACACGTTTTGAACAGCAGCCATTAGAGATCCTTTTTGCATCTTTTGCCTAGTCTCCGACGAAATAAAGCTCTTTTCGAATCAGAACTAGCCTGGATAACTCTTTGGAGCTCCGATCTCCATTGCCTCACCGATAAAATCTTATGGGAGAACTTGTAGAATAATGCAAATAACTCTTCGAAGTCCGCCAACGATTCAATCTGAGTAGGCTCTACTATAGGCACTGGATCCTTTCGCTAAGGCTCTTCGAAAGGTCTTCTTTGTGAGTCTTTATTGGGCATATTAAGGGCTACCAACAGACATGGCGATCGAGTCGAATTCCGGCCTCGCACCTGAATCTTTGGTACTGGATTATATTATCGCTTTGCGAGAGTCCTGTTACTCAGCTCACTTACAGCAGTTGATCACCAGTATGGACCCTACACCAAAACCTTGAGTTAATCCTTTAGCGGTACCTGTAGCGTCCCGATACTTTCCATAGGGTGGAAGAAGACAGTGAGTGAGATCAGATACATGTATTCAGAAGGGAACAAAGCAAATAGACCTGTGTATGGCCCGAAGGCCAGTCCACGTGTGCAAGGGCCATACAAATACTAAAGTAACCACCGAACGTCAGGTGGTCAAGAGTGAAGGAGGTATTACATGTTTACCTGGTTGACTTGGTCATACGAGTTCCTAGGGCAGTTTTGTGGCGAAACTCTTAAGGTGATTATAAAGCAATAGCATCAGGTGAGTATTGTATTCGACCAAAGCACATGCTGAAAATAAATATCATTTAATCTCTCCTGTTAAGTATGACTACCGCTATTTGCAGTGTTCACTTCCTGTCCGACAAGGTTTGCTGTGCAACCGTATAATTCAAGATATCCGACCTACGGGATAGAGCACACCTTTTATTTCAACTAACGCGACGCTCTGACACTTCGTACATAATTCTCGTGCTCATAAATACCAACATACCTCGGGGACAGTCACCTCGGTTATTTTGCAACTGTTGGACACCAAAATGAGTTAAGTAATTAAGCACTTTAGTTCGCAAGTTTAAAAAATAATATCAACTCGAGCACTACATGACGTCTCTTGGAGCAGTATAGTTTTTTCTACATAACTGTCTTCAAACATTTAGCGTGCCATCACGTCCGTTATCTTCCCTACCACGCAAAACCATCCTCAGTAAAGTTATCGACAGCACAAGATACACCTCTGTTAAATTGAATCGAAAATTCCGGTTCTCATAGCAAAGTATCACTGCGTAGGGCTGACACCTCAGATAACAACAGGAGTGACGGGAGAGTAAGAGACGTTGAATGTTTATATTCATGTCCATAAAAAACGGCCACGGAACCGGGAATGCTTACATTGAAGATTCCAACACTTCAAGTTACTTTGAGCTACAAGTGTGGTTGAAGGGAATAATAAGTGGCCCATGGATGTCGATCATGGGAATGAAATATTCCATCCATGCAAAGGCAAGTCCCATAGCCTAGACAAAAGCCTGATAATGCCTGCCCACAAAGAATGTCAAAAAAGTTGCATTTGTAAAAATACAGAACACGACACAGTCAATCAATGATGTGCTGCAAGATACCCTGTAGAATGAGACTCTCGCAGTCACTGCGGAACATCTGATGCTGACTGCCCTTGGTGAGATTGATTACCTTACCACACTCTGTTTCGAACTCCCCGTAGTCCTTAAGACAGCGAACCTCCAATAAAAGGGACTTAGGAGGCTTGAGAGACTGAGTGAGATCCAATCCCCCACTTCCACCCATTTCGTCGGCGTCCGCCTGCATGAAGGCTACCAGAGCAGTGCAGTAGTTGCTGAACCACTTAAGCTCATGGTGTGACATGTTCTGGCGAATCTCTAGAAGTCGGGAAAACGCAAATAAATAAAGTTATTACGGATCTTGAGTTAACTAAAACGGGAAAAATAAAAATGACCTGGATTTCGGCGTTCATAGAGGGAAAAATTTCGGTGAACGCAAACTGACTTATGTCTTAACAACAAAAAACTCCGAGTTTGTACACACAACATATTGGATAAACACCACCTGCAAAGGTCAGACACATGAATACTTGTAACCAGGATCTGGTCATCCTAAGGTATCATCGTCAGCGCTGA
>UYWX01000045.1:0-74663 GCA_900622495.1 Hydatigera taeniaeformis
GGAAATTTACTTCCAGCAAAGTATTAAGGAGCTTTAAACTGAAGAGAGGAAGGTGGTAACAAAAAATAAATCAGATTAAAAAAGACCACGCACGTCTACCAGAAATATCAAAACTAGCAATGGCAAAGCTAATTATCGCCGAACTTGATCACCCGAAACCAGGGTTTCCATCACCCTCACACCTGCCCCCGTCCAGCTCCCTCTGCGAATTATGGGAGAGAGGAGGGGAGAATCCAAATATCAGCTTAGCCCAGCCCCTTCCAGATCGGCAAAGGGAGATGACTACATTGATGAGGCTAGGAACATCAAAGTGTGGCACTCGCACACACACGCAGGGTGTTGCGCCATACGGGACAAGTCGCGCAGATTAGGGATGTGCGGTAGGGGGAGAGGACAAGTACAGGAGGCAGTTCAAAGGCCCTGCCTGCCTGATACGACTTTTGGCCGAAACCCATACCCCGTGGTGATGGTGGTAGTTGCGTTGGCATCATCAGGTGTGAATGCGTGTAACTTTATGATCGCCAAGAGAGAAAAATATGTGTATTTTTCTGGAGGAGATATTTAAATTAACTAATGAGCCTAATTAGCACACTCGCACACATATACGCGCAAAAGAGTGCCAAACATTTTTGGACCAATGCCCAAGGTACCATAAAATCAAGAGAATCAATAAATTTATTCTGGTTTCGCAGAGGAATGGCATTAGATTTTGTTTAAGAAAACATGACTACCCAAGTCTGACAACCCCGTGCCGCTAATTCTTCTGGCTCGTTCACACTCCATATACTTACGATTTCTTGTACCGAGGCTGATTCGTTCGCAGAAATGACTTAAAAAATTAACCAGCAACTGAATTAGGTGCACACAATGATGGCGGAATTAAGTACTATTTATCAACAAACGAATATCATCTTTCACTATTCAGCATACAATTTAGCTATGCAAGGACAAAAATGAGCAAACTGATAAAAAAACTCCCCATTTTGTCTTAATAAGCACAAATTCGGCTCATCATTAAGAATGGAGAAACCAGTCAAAGACAACACGCAGAGTAAGGCTGAACACCAATAAATATGATCCAGATATGGTTAATTCGCCTTTCGATCGGGTGTAAGACCTGTCTCCAAAAACGATTAGGTGTAGCTCACCAGCTATTCTAGTACTGTTTTCGACAAGCGCACTATTTACAAGTAAAGCATTGCTTTCCATACGCTGTATGAGATGCTTTTATGGGACCTAGAGGAAAAGTTACATGTCGCATTTCTCCCACCTCCTCACCGGCTTTACGGAGACTCCGTAAGTGTGGCTGAGAAGCAAAGCGATAAGAAGAAACAGACATGAAGGCTTAGACACTCGAAACTTCTCTTGAAGGCGTTCTTTATTAAGTAATTGCTTTTAGACATTTGGAATGATCCACACTTTCCGCCTTACCCCAAGCGAGTTCTCAAAGGACGAAACTCAAGCTTCAGTAGGATTGTCAGGAGGGATCAGCGACAATGCAGTCAGAAGCCTTCTCAGTTGCGGGCAGGTTTGACCACTGTTGTATTATCTTGGTGAGTGTTTTATTACATCATTGACTACGTTGCGACGCCAATGCTGAGTTATTCAAGATAAATCAGAGAGACTATGGTTCAAAGGGAAGTGGATTACGCAATACCTTCACTGTTTCTTGAGCCTCGTTTTGGCTTCACAAGTACTTGATGATCTGCAATTGTACTTTGAGAAAATGCCACTTATCAAAGCTAAACAGAAGCATTAGTAAACAGCAATTGATTGCTTAGAACAAATAACCGATTACCTTAAGTAAAGGCAAATGATAATTAAGTTACAAAAAAACCATGCAATAAACGGTTCACATCATATTTTGATCATACCATCGGTTCCCTAATCGTAAGAGTCAATGTACTACCCAAAGGTCAAAGACTACTTCTTATAGATGAAGTAAAGATTAAAATAAACTGGAACCTTCGTAGTGCCATTCGTTAGAAAGACATCATGCCAGCCCAATCGATTACCTAAACTCAAGTCGATTACGTAAAGATATCCGAATGTAGTAGTCGAAATACCAACCTTTACTGTTTGCAATTGATAGAGGGTCGATGAAAGAAGCTAATAGCAGTCAGCAAAGGACGAAAGCAAACCTGTATTCCTCTGCACCCCGCGCCTCAGTGAAATCAGATTCGGATGCGACAAAAAAAGATGCCAACCGTGGTGCATACGCGCGCTAAAAACATATCCGGCGAAGTATTTCTACATGCGTATGCGCCTACGACTGAGTTGTGTTTGCTAGGTCTCCCAAACGAACTTCCGACAAAGGAGGAGGATGAGGAGAGATGACTATCGCATGCAGATGAGGCGGATTCTAGCCACACAGAGATGGGGAGGTCTGCAAATATGGCGCGGTTGCGTACAATAGAGCGGGTCAGGAGGAGGGGACGTGGAGTGGACAAAAAAGCAGCACAAAAAAGGCGCGGCAGTACATAAGGGAAAATTTTGCACGTTAGAAACGTTTGTAACCCCTCTGGCACATTGCTAAGGTTTTTCAAGCTCTAAGCTAATGAACGAGACGAAAAATGCACACCATAACCAGGAAAATCGCTCGATCGTTTGCCAGATGTCTACAGCTACCAAAGTAAAGACGCCTGCCCCAAATTAAACATGAATTTGTAGAGTAAACAGTCAAAAGACGAGGCAATAACTAGTGCAAATGGACCTACGTAAATGATAAATCTACATAAGTTTTTGAGATAAAACTCAAGCAAATCATGAACTCGAAGGAAAATGCACAAGAAAATGCAGCATCCCCATTTTGAAACCAAATCTTTGCACGTAAAGAAGCCTGGGAAATGGGCATCACAATCGTCAGGAAGCATTTAGAGCAATCCGATTTCCACACTAGAATTCGTCAGCCGCTATACTGGAACGCATAACTTGACGAAGGCTAGGAAAGACAGCACGATTACGCACTTTCCGGAAGTGAGGAAATGATCACTGAAAGCAAGTAAATAGAAATAGTCACAAAACCGGAGGAATGTACATCAGACAGACCCGATGCTCCCAGTCAAATGACTCAAATATACACCTGTAATGGCCAAGGAGGCTGCTCCGATTCTCTGCTTTAGAGCTTGGCCTGGCCAAGAGGATATTTGGTGGAATATGAAAATCACCAGAGGGCGACAAGATATTCGGAAATCTTGACGATAACTTGTTACAAGTACGGCTGGAGATCAGAAAATGAAACATGCAGTAAGGAAACAAAAAAACCCTGAAATTATTAAGAAACAGTGGGACATGGAGAATCGAAACCACTTTAGCAAATTTATACGTTACCTGAGCGATCTCAAACAATTAAACTCAATTAGCCTTAAATCTGAGTCGCATAAATGATTCAAACAGGCGATTCGAGTTCGCACAAAGGAGAAAAAGAGCCCTCAAACGAATGGGAAAGTGCGCTTGTGACTTCTACACGTTTTTTTTAAAACGCCACTCTTTCAACCCCTTTTAAGGAAGGGAAAGGGAAAGTGGACCTTGTCGAAAAAACAGAGGGAGGGAGAAAGGACACAAATAGCGGCAAAAACAGTTACCCTTCAAAGCGAAAACCACCTCTTTTTGGAGTGTCAAATAAAGTGAACAAACATGCAAACCATGCTGAACGGCACTGAACAAATTGGAGTTAACTCACATCATCGACATGTAAGCATTCTAAGTGGAAGGAAGACGGGCATCCCTCACAGCAGACAATCTCCCCGGCCCTTGAGCAAATCAGGCACCAGGAGATGTTAGTTGGTCGAAACCAGTTGGCTAGTAGAAGACGTTGTTCATTTGAGAGGAGGATTAGGCTGAGACCCAGCTGTTTATACAAGGTGAGAGACGATTCAGGAGCCGATTTTTCTTCAACACAATTAGTATCCACGCCACTCCCATCACTCTGAACAGAAGGGTCTATTGTGGACGACGACGGCGATCGATTAAGTTCCACAAGGGTAGAAGGAAGAGCAGTATGTTCAAGTGAATGGGCCTCGGAGTGGGTAGGAGAGTGTGCGATACTGTTATGAAGAGAGGCTTCGACCTTGGGTTGTGATGGCTGAGATTTTTTAAGCTGAATGAGATGAGGTGGTGGTTGAAGAAGACTCTGCGGTTGGCTCTGTAACGCGTGGCGCGAGCAGACTATCCAGTATCGGGAGAGCTAAAAGCAGAGGGATTGTAGACAAGCCGTGATTTCAATTAAAATGGTACTACCTACTTAAAATTTGTAAGCAGATAGCAAAGTAATGAAAAAATAGCAGTTTCTATTTAGCCACAGTGATCGAAAGAATGTATCAATGTCGGAAAATAAATGAAATCCCAGGAACAGTACATTAAGTAATTCATTAAAACGGCAAATATGTTGAAGGAAATTAGAACGCAATGACATATTTTTATAAACCACAAAAAACAACATGAGTTAAGTCATCTTAACTCACGAAAAAATTTTCTTTACAGGACGCTTCCACATTTTCGCTTCCTGAATGAGTAATATGGAGCGTAATATCAGTCAACACGGATCAAAGTCGAACACAATTTTGCAAGAAATGATTACTAAGGTCAATCTGCCACACGTCACCCCAATAAAGCAAGGTAGTATTAAGGGAGGCAAACAGATCGTTTTTATGGAGCCCAACAAAGGTACTCATTAAACATAAGTAGAAAAAGCGAAACCACAAGCAGAAGCAAAGGAGGAGCTCGAGTGACCGCTTGCAAATAAAAGGTAGTTCTTGTGCCAGCAAGTCCGCTTGCGAGTTCCTTCGCACATATGACAAATACCACTTGGATATGCGTAATCTACCCTCGTCACAAATTAAAACTAGCCCATGCCTAGATAGATAAATTGATACTTCGAAAGATAAAGAAGAAAGGCCACAAGAAAAGTCTCGTTAAAACTGTTGACCACAGGAGTATTCAGCCTCATTGATCTCATTAGTTTAAGAATCTATAGCAATAACCTAAAGATTATGAGAAATCTATCGAAAGTTTCAGACCTTAAGACCTTGTATAGGACTTTCTACAGCAACAGCAACAATTGCTTGATTAGATGTTTACAAAAAAACTGATCGACTACACGATAAGACCAAAACAAAAGGTGGGTGGAAATGTAGGAAGTGTTGTAGGTCGTTCCATGGAACCGCATTTCATCCTGAGCCAATGCCTGGGCAAACTGATGGGTTTCTGATACTAAAGTTCTAATCAAACTTAAACGGAAGCAGCTCAAATATCGATCTAATTTAAACACCTACAAGACTGAGTACGATTAACTAAGGGATGTCGACGCAGAGAGAGTGGCTTAAAAGAGCTTCTTCTATGATAGAGTCAGGACGTAATCCAGAGTCCGTCATGATGGTAAGCTGATGTTGTAGTCGGTTTAATTTATGCTTCACTGACAAAATCCCAACCCAACCTAAAGGCCCTGTAAACGTATTACGCCACAGCCAATCCAGCAAGGAGAGCATTTTCATAAGAATGTATTTCTTGTAACAAGTCAGGATATTTCAATGAAAGTTCCAGAAGATGATACAAGTGAGGTGCTTGAAAAGGAAAATGAAACGCGAATTGTGAACTGTCACTCACTACCACCCACTATTTAAGTCACTAAGCCCTCAAGGTTTGAACACCAGTTGCTTGAAGAACGTCCTAATTTGATTAACATTTAAAAGGAGTTGATCGTGCTCAACACGATCCACAAAGCGACGAATTTCAACATGCTGTAATTTGACTGCGAAAGTCTTTCAATGCGGAGAACCTTCTCAATCCACGGCTGATCAGGACCAAAGTCTCAAACATACGAGTAAATATGCCGAACTACAATGGCCCAGAGGGTACGACACCGCCTTCATTAGTGGTAATAGTAATATTGCATGTCCAAACCTAATATTCAGGTGCTCTGTTTAGCGAAGTGAGCCTCAACCGTTGCACTTGGGAAGCCCAGATGCCATCATCGCTAGGTCCTGAAATGAAAACCTATCAGAAGGGAGCTGCCATCGCACATGGTATTACTGTACGACTACATGTGACCAGCAGCTCCTAGTACGCATTCCGTGAAGGCACACAAGACTAGGAGGAAAGCCAGCTGGGGGACAGAGACCCCCTTTTAAAGTGACTAATTTCAGGAAGCACAAGTCCCGTGGATTAGGAACTAGTATTGAAGAACGAACTGTGCAAATCCGATAATGGAGGAGAGAGCGACTTGCATCAGCTTTTCAGAGCCTCATTTAGAGCAAATGAAAAGTCGTTTGCCACTTACTATTCAACGAATAGCAGTTATACTACTATGCTCCTTTGTTTCCAAAAAAAGCGATTTTGTTCGCTTCGCCCTTCCTCCTTAGGCTGTTCCTCAAGATACCATTGCCCCCATTACTCAGCAACAAAACAATATCATAAGGGTTGCAGGATTAGGTTAAGCTGCTTTACGTCCTTTTAACTGTGCGACAGTCGAGAAATACAATCAGTTCTAGATAAGAGATAGAATGCAAGTGTACAAAGACTTATGAGGAAATAGACTTCAGCATACCATAATTTGATCTCACACAAGTGGAATAAAACTATACTACCCAAGTCTTAGCCCTTTCGCATTAATGAAGAAACCTCAACTGGCCAGGTGAAAAATTATGGATAATAGTTTTAAATGTGCATTAGAATTACAGGATAATTCATCAAAGCCGTGGCACCGATCAATAGTGGAACCACAAGAAATGAAATCCGAAGCAAAAACTGCCATTCCCTATCCTAGTTCTGTTTAAAAAAATTAACTGTAGTATCCGTAGAAAGGTACGGGATTATGAAGAACCAACACCTCCCCAAGTTGTAAAACTTGAAGATAAACTATATGGACAGCTGAGCGGCAGTAAAATTATGCTAAAGCGAGAGTGTATCGTCTCGACACTGCCTTAGAAGCTTACTAGGCGGGTTTGCCTTGAAGAAAATGCGCCTCCAAAGACCAGTCAGCACAAGGAAATTTCGGCGCACTATGCAATATGCGGCAGCATAGGTTCAAAAATACAACACATAACAGGTGGATCCATGGACATCAACCACATGCATCGCCATCTTTAAATTAATTCATTTCTATTAGTGATGGAAATACGTCCCACCAAAGAATCACGACAAAAATAAAGAGCAGCCCACAGAGCTCCTGAGGAAACATTTGGAGATATTTGAGCTAGACTACTAGAATGTGTGGAATCTTTCAAATATAGACCAAACTTACCCAGATAGAGCCAGCGGGAATACACCACTCATCGGCATGGAAGGTAGCTGGGCAAAGAAAGCAGTGTACAAAGTAGCTAGTGGGGTGAGGCCAAATGCCTGGGGTCTCGGCGTAGCAGGCCATGCAGGTGTGAGCGGGGCAATTAAAGCTCTCTGCACTGCCATCGCGCACCAGCAATTCGTGAGGCAGTCTTCGCAAACAAGTGGTGCGGTGAAACCACCGACGACAATTGGATGCAGCGCAACGGCGCAGCACCCGTTCATTTTGGCGACCACGACTACGGTTCAGGGCCGGCTGTACCTCCTGCACGAGAGAAGGCAGTCAATTGCTCGATGAAACAGGGCAATTATAAGGCCGTCCGCCGGGTTGGCTGCCCTATCCTATAACGCTAATCGGAACTCTGCAAAAGCTACCTTCGAGTGGTGAAACCTTTAAGCACAGGCATTCCGAAAAGTTGGTAATGTATTCCTAATAAAAATGGGACGATGGCTGAGAAACAAAATAGCTCCATCACCACAACCCACATCCACACAGATTGCATTAAATTTAGCAATGTTTTACGGTCAGAGCAGATGAGGCTAATGAATGACAGCGCAAATTCCCACAGGTAGCCGGCCGTACAAATTATCTAACCGAAACCCACCGCTCGGATAGAAGCTAGAAGGATATTGCTATATTTGCCTGTGCCTAAAAACTCAGTCAGCCAACTACTCATCTGGCATAAATTACTCGACGCAAACAAACCGACCGATTAACAAATGTAGCAACGGAGAGACTAATTCTAATTCTAATTCAAAAACTTCAACGATAGAATGTTTTACTTCTGAGGCATTTAACTGCTAGCATCTGGCAGAATTCGACGACACCTACAAGCAATGCTGTTAACATGATACGATCGTATACTTCGCCCATTCCACATGCATCGACCCATGATAAATCATAATTCTGAAGTAGCTAGCCCGTACAAGTCCAAACCCGTTTTCAAAACGCTGAGTTAATGGTTCCACTACAGAAAAACAGAAACCATACTTATGAACTACATTATAAATCTAGCCTTGGGTTATCGTAGCCTGACATAGTAACCACAATCCGCTATTCTCAAAAGCGAAACAACTTTAGATTTTAGCGCAAATGAGGCGGTACTGTGAATAATGATAATTCAATAGTAAAGAAATGCCACTATTGCAATAGAAAACACTAGTAGAATAGAGAGAGGGTACCGAAAAAGAAACTTACTAAGCAGAGGCAGCACTGACGAAGTCCCTCCCTGCAGAGGCAGCAAAAAACTTTTGGAGGCCCCTGATCCTCCTCCCAAGCACAATGACTATCTACGGTGGTAGCACAAACTAAATGTAGGTAATTTGGACAGCATCCAGCACACGGCACCAAAATCGGCCATGTTTGCATGGCTGCAGCCTCGATCTCGGTCAGTTTGCGAGCATATGCCTTTTGTGCTTTAGTCGCCTGCTTGACATGATTTGCGGTGAGGGAGGAGGAGATATGACGCTTCGGCTTTGGACTCCTTTTCGATCTCTTCCCCTTTTCTCCTTGATCTTCTTCCTCTTCAGTATCATCCTCCCCGTTGTCCTGGTCTTCAGCTGCCTCCGTCTCCTCGTCATCTTCATCCTCTTCCTGCCCCTCCTTCTTATTTTTTGGTTTCAGCACCAAGCGACCCGGCTTTAGGCAAATGCAGCAGATAAAGCGGGCTAGTGCGTTACCTTTGAAAACGTGGAGTAGAGACTTGAATGCGAATTCGTTCTTGGGTAGAGTTGCCGGCTGGATAAAGGGGACACAGGTGAGGAAAAAACGTAAAACCGAAGCCAGTTCTCAGATATCAGTAAAACCAATCACATTTGATGAATGCAGCACTTCAGCATCGATAATTGATTACCATCAACTACCACATGCCCACCGAATTTCAATAGGTAAAGTGGGAACTCAGCAGTTAGCTACCTGTGTTAAAGATTGAAGTTTACTTAAGATAGAATACAGATGAACTGACCTGCTGTTTCGCAAGGGTAGTGTAACGTTCATCCACCGTTGTTGACTCAACTGAAATACCAAAAAAATACGGGTAACATACTGACTTATATTTACCCATGAGGCAGGCAGTTGTCACACACCTACGCCACTCTTCTTTAGTCTAGTAAGCTTTGCTCTTCGCTCCATGTCCTCAATTTTCCATATTTCTCGAAGAGCAGACAAGTCAAGTTGGAGGTACCTCAGTCTCGAGAGCAGAGACTTTTCTGACATCATTTCCATTTCCACCAGCTTCTCTCTGGCCAACAACCAGAACTGTTCTTGATGCGTGGGGACAGTAAAATTCGAAATAACTACCGGTTTTTCAAGAACATGAAGCAATGAGCTTTGCATAAAGGCTTCAAACGCCTTCCGAGTCTTGAGGATGCGCAAATTACATCGAGGAACAAAGAAGGAGACCATGTCTTCAAGATGAGGTGGGGAACTGATGAGCATTATTCGATAGTAGAAAACTTCTTCGCCGTCTTTATTCTTGCGTTTAACAGGCCGAGAACTCACCACAAGACCCGGCCACCACGGTACCCGGTACTTTGAGGGCAGAAGAGCCCACACCAAAACTCCTTGGGCTAATTTGGAAACCATCTGCATCTTTGAATTCAGTACGTGGTACTTGGAGGCTGCGCCGACAGAACCACCAAATCGGTACTTAGAAGAGGTAGTGCACGTCGAGCTCTGCCGGCAGAAAGAACTATTCCGCCTTATTTGTTTTGGACATCCGTTTCCTTCGCGAGGCAAGGAATCAGAATCCCTCTCTTGGCCATCTTCCACCTCCGCTTTAAAGGGTTGCTCTGACTGTCGGTGCAAGTGCGGAGAAGACCCGAGTTTGGAACACTCTGAGCGTGTGGAGGAAAGAGATCTACATTCCGAAGAAGCAGGATCAGAACACGGCTCTGGACTGAGCATCACTGTACCGTCCCACCCGACACAGGACTGTGGAGAATAGGAATTACTATCCTCTGATTGTGGATCAAAATCTCGACTCTCAAACTTAGTTTCAGTTGTTGAGTTGTCATCAGCATTTGAGGAATGTGTATGACCAGTGTCCATTTAAACTGCGCCTTGCATTAACCCTGTAAGCAATAAAAATTATGCATTAAGCGAGTGACCTATACCATTCTATAAATTATGCATTCACTAAAGAACAGGAGCATCAGCACCTAAGTGAAGAGGCGAAAAGATGAAGACAGCTGCAAGACGAAAAGATTTATTTACTAACACATCTTTACATTTTAGAAGGTACAATATCCGGAAGAACGAATGCTTTGCCCAACTTTTGAAATTCGGCCCTAAAGACCGTCAATAAAGACCTTCCATACCTTAACAAAGTCGAAAACTCCTCCTCTACGATATCGTCATCCCAATTATCCTCCCAGAGGGATACTTCGCCATTATCTTCACATGTACCAATCGTGCAACCTATGTGATTTGTTAAATCCCGAAAGTAGATACTGACTATCTGCCGGAAATTCCTCAAAATCGTCGTCCGCTTCAAGAATACCTAAATCGACAACTGGTTTAGCTTTGTTCGAGCTGTTCTCGTCCTTAGAGTTCGCAGCCATGAGGACGCCGAGGCCAGTTACTAGACTTCAATTGCAATTCGCCCGGGAAGAAGGTAGCAGTATCTTCATCATAACGCATTTCTTTTGCTAAGATTAACTTAAAAATTGATTGAATTAGAGTTGTTTGCGCAAATTTAACTTATTAAAGGAGTGATACGTGCATGCCAGCAAAACTCGCACAAGCATACTCAGCATTTTACGTGAAATTCTGGGTTAGAGAACGGCCCTTACTGTTTTCTATACCCACTGAGAAGTCTCGAGACGCTACAGACAGCGTAGTATAAAATGTGTGTATTGTTGGTCAACTGACAATCATTTTGTTATTTATCTCGCGATTGCTTTTATGTAATGCATTCAATGCGTTTAGTTGTCATTCTGTTATGATTTCTCGATCAACAAAGTGGGAGGCTAGGTGACAATATTATTAAAGCGTAACGCTAAATTCATGTTTTTGTCATATTACAGTCAACAAGTTAAATGAAGGTAAAATAAATTTATATATATAGACTAATATTTCCATTTTTTAACAAAAAAGACCATTGCCTTTTACACCATGACCCTCTGAAGAAGGCATTCAATAGTCTTTGTTTTGAGTTCGTTTTATTTAGCCAAGTCCGCCGTCTGGTCTTTTCAAACCTTCGGTTCATGAGTATGAGTTTTAGGCGTCAGCCTCTGGATAGGGTTAATCCTAGGTTTGTTCCTCCAAGTCGGCATACAATTTTTATTCGCGGCCTTCCTGGTTCTACAAATGTAGACTCAGTCAAGTATCAACATCGTCCTTGCCTAATCACTTTCGTAGAAATCACTTTTCCTCCGAAACTAATTCAAAATGCACGGTGGAGTTTTTCTCAACTTCGGAGGACAAAGTTAGGTTTTCTGTGGCAATAAGGTTTAAAAGCCATGAAACCGCACGGGAAATGCTGGAAAAGTAGTGTTTTTATTTAACTTCATTCTTTAGATATAATGGGAAGGAGCTACTTGGTCATCCAGTCGAAGTGACTTGGTTTAAGGATCTAAAGAAGGCCAGAGCTCGGGGTAAGTTTCGCCATTGAGTGGTCACTTTGCAGTGTATGAGGAACAAAGACACAGTCGTTTTCGAGCTGTAAGGGGGGGATTCAGGGGAAACCATAGAGGATTCCCCGATCGTAGAGGTCGCCCCTATTCACCTAATCGTACTAGGGAACGTTCCTATTCTGGTGGTCCTCCATCGGGAAGGCGCTTTAGTAGTCGTCCATCAGTTTCTTCTCACTCATCGTCGCGGTCACGCGTTGGCTCCGCCACTCTGTCTCCTAAGCGGTATGTTGCTTAACTGTTTTTTTTTTGCATAGACAAAGTGGAGCATCTTGAGTGACCTCAATTTTAGGAGACGATTAGCACACGACCTGGAAAATGATTCTATACAAGGCAATGAAAGCCTGTCCAGGATGTCGCGAAGGCGATTCAGAAAATCACGAAGCGCTTCCTCTCATTCACGTTCCTCGTCGCACTCAATTTCGAATCGCTCCTTGTCTAACCGAGGCACTATGCCTCCTCGGCGCGGCTCGTTTTCATATCGTGGGTCGGCCATGCGACAATCTGGCCAGGGTGGAAAGTCACCGGATAACACTCGTCCTAGTGAGCTATCAAGTATTTCCCGTTGATTATTCTTTTCTCGTAGTAGTTTTGGGGAGTGCTTTATTCCTGATTAGGCTTTTCCAATGCTCCGTTGGTCGGCGGTGGAGAACGTGAAGGTAGTGGTTTACTCAGTGGTTTGATTCAGCTGTCTTCCAAGCGCTTGCAATCACAGCCTCCTCAATTTCGTGAGTCTGCCTCTCGTAGTCGTTCGGCATCCTCTCGTTCGTCCTCGAAGTCAGCGTCACCTAGAAGGCAGCACCAACGGCAGAAGCATCATTCTCCAATCTTAACGGGTCTCCTTCCTAATAATTCCAAGAGTCCTTCTCTAGCTAAAGAGTAGGTTAAGTTTTTCTTTTTTGGGCTCGGTAGCTTGTTATTGGTTTTTTTCCCTTTAGATCAAAACCTTCGGCCGTTCTTACTGGTTCCAATTGGAGGCCGGTGAACTTTTCCGAGGAGGCTGTTCGAGATTCAGCACCATCAGGCTCCCTTTTCGCTGCTTATAGCGGGAAGCCCACTGTTGCTAACGGTAAAATCATTTTCTCTCCTCTTATCACGCACAAAGCCGGGAACAAAGTGGCTGGCATGGACAATGATAACAGCAGTAGGAGTCGCCGTAGCAGTCGTAGTAGTAGCAATCGCAGCCGTAGGCAGGCTGAAGCCAGTCCTCCAATTATCGAAAAACCAGTGATCAGAGCACAAAATAAAGCTCGGGAGGAGTCTGCCGCTCTTGAGATGACTCAGATGACTCCAAATAGCAAAGGTCCTAAAGACAAACAGACTCTTATTCAGGAAAAGAAGGCAGCTATTGAAGAAGTAGTTCATCTATTTTATTTCATTCCATCTTTAATAGGAGTATAAGAAGGATTGTGAAACGTTTGCTACTGTTGTGAAAACTCTCATCAGGTTAGTTCATTTTGCTTGCGATGATGCTCTGCCTTTTGGCTGTTTGTGTGTGTGGTCTAATCGTCTTTCCCTACCTCTACTACTATTACTCCACAATGCACTCTTTTTTAGCCTCTATACACTGCCAAGGATTGGTTTACTCTGGAGTTGTTATTCCATTTATTTGCGAGGTTGAGAGAGTTGCATCCCAACTCATCCCTTACTGTTGTGGTCTACTATTATTTGGGGCACGTATTGCGGCGCGCGTATGCGATTATCTTAACGATCCATTTTCCTTTAAACCGCTATCCCCATCTCCACTCTGTGGTGGATGATTCACTTTATGACTTTGTATCTCGGGCGATTTTTTGCTAAATGAGTGAAAGAGAGGAGCCTTATTTTACCCATCATCTGTCCTGTCCTTTATTGGACGTTTTAATCCCGTGTGTACTATTCATTGGGCACGTAAGTTTGTTTACACGTTCCCTTTGTTGTTGATGGGCACGATTTGATGGGCTATTTTAATTACATTTCGGCTTCTCACTTCATTTTGATCTGCACTGTGACGAATTAGCTTTGTGTTTGTGTTTTGCAGCAAGGACAATGAGCTGGAGGAGCGGTTGTTACCGTTGTTGAAGAAGGTTCTACACGAGCGCGGTCAGCGGAGCATTGAGGATTTACGGGTCTACATTGAAAGCGTGGAGAATGGAAATGCGGGAGCGGATAAATGACTAGTAAAGAAGACAAGGAAAAGGAGAGCAACGTTTTTGTTGTGTAATGCACACATACGTACACTTTTGTTGTTCATCATGTTTTTATCGATCATTTTATGAATTTCATAATGAATGTACAGTCGCTGTAGGACACTACTGGCGGTCTTTCTCAGCTTCACTGTCCAATGGAGTCCCTGCAAGCACCTTTATTTTACGTAAATCGGCGTTATTCTCGGTTTTTGCCACGGCTGGATAATTGTTTTAGGATCTGGGGGCGGTAACTTGTCGCTTCCACCACATTCACATCATCAGCAATTGGGAATGGTCACTGCTGCGAAGCCTTATTCGTCTCGTTAAGTGTTGTCTTGTAGGCGCCAGGGGAAGCAAACTGATATCCCCCGAAGCCCTTATTGGCGAAGTGGTGGTCTTTATTGTGCTTTCACTCATTGTGCGTTAGTAGGTTGCCTCATCACACATTAAACGTGGTCGAGTGTTCTTTTGCAATCGAATATGTTAGCTCTAAGGGGTGAGAGGGAGGATGTGGGGACTCTCACCCTCATGTAGTGTCACTGTTCTGTTTTACGTGATGTACGCGCTTGACAGTTTTCTGTGGATTACAATAGTTCATCAAAACAAGTGGTAATGGGAATCGGGAGGATTTGTCTCAGTGTCTTCTTTATGTTATATGGTAGTTAAGGTACATTTCATTTCAAGCAGGATAGATTTAACAAATCGGGTTGGCGGAGTTTGTCCCATCTTTTTCAAGCCAAGTAGAACTTTGGTGAACGAAGCAGCTGCTTGCTGGGTGTCTCGCTGCACTATGCTGTGGTAGTTGACGGAGGGAGTAGAACATCAGCTAGGTGGATCAAGAAGTGTAAAGTCGCATTCATTGATTGAAGGATCGAACTTAATGTAACAAGTTTCAAGCCTCGGTGCAGCGGTGATTAATTTCAGCAGAACCTGGAGCCAGCGCCTTTGCGACCAATACGATCAGAGGACGACGTGCTTCCTTTCCGCAGGAGACTAGCTGCAGTATTTAATAAATTTGCCTTTAGCTAAGAAGGTGCACTCCTACCAGATCTGAAATTAATTTCTGTTTATTTATTGTTCACAACTATTGTGAGAACGCTGACCTAAAAATGGTGTAATTCATTAAATGTGGGGTTCAAGTAATCCCGTAGAGATACGATCTCGTGTCGATTCTTCCTTGTCACTGTTTCCATTTCGGCTCTACTTAGCCATGTCTACCATTTACCTGGTGGAAAGGTTGTGGTATCGCTTGCCCATTTGAGGCAGTCACATGCGTGACGTTGACTTTTACAGGTGGTTCGTACCAAAAGCTAATTCTTCTTCCACCGACAGGACTGGAGCATTTGCCTAAGACTGACATTATCCTCTTCCCTTTTGGCAAGTCTCGACGCTAAATTTCCCGTGTGTAGCATGTGTGTCCCTTTGCGCATTCAGGAATTAAAATTGGGATTGAAATGCTTTTGTGTTGCTTGATCAGATTTTGCTTCCCCGAACTAAAGAGGACGACATATTGGATCTGTATATACGTCCACGATGCACAGTGTTCAAAAACCACCCAAAAATTACCCTTAAATGATGTCAACATCATTATTTTTGGTTCCTAGGGAGTGCATTTTTAAGACAATGTTGATACTTGCTGGTTCTATTTGCCTTTCAAAATTCGTCATGCAGCCGGAGAATGTAGGATGCACAAACTAAAAGCGGTCATTGAGTAAAATAATTTGTTTAAGATAGTTATCCAGAGTAGGATTTTCTATAGGTTCTTTCTGAGTTCTGTCCAGCTGGCCTAAGGACGGAGGTACCTTTATGTAGGTAGGGTTGACATTCCAAAACAAAAAATGGTGCTAATCATTTTTGGCTTCAGGCATTGATTAGTACTCCTGTAAAACGCGATGATGAGGTGTAACTTGAAGGCAGTTGTCAGTGCCAATCCATCTGCTAGGTGTCATTTCAGAGTCTCCTATCTACGGCACATGTCCTCCCTTCAATGCGTCAATTTTTTTTACATTTATACTTGAAGTATACGGCACTAATGCTGCTTGACTTTCGGTGCAACCAATGCGGTGCCCACTTCTTCCCCAAAGATGCAAAAGACGGAATTTGAGAGCAGAAGCTGCATTACTGTCATGCAGAGTTGATGGGTGGTGGGAATTCAAACAGTATCTAAAGGTTGGCCAATTTGGTTTGGAGACGTTCTATTTCTAGTCGATGTCGGTAAAGTCTATGCCACTCCTATCGCCCAGCACAATTGGCTTGACTGGTAGTTATTACGAGAGGAGTCTCGAGACTTCAATGTTAACACCGCAAAATCATCACGCATAAAATTACTGAATATCCGTCATCTTGTTAACAGCATTAGCATTTCGCTTTCCATCGTCCTCGCCTCAAGTGTGCCAATGTTCAAACTTTCTATACCGTTGTATTTCCCTTCAGAAACTGCTTAAATTATGGCATGCATCCATAAAAGTAATAGATTAAAGACTTTGCAACAATGGTGAGCACCTCAGGAAACGTTATTTTCCTTGAAAGACTGCATTACATCACCATTTCCACACACAGACGTTCCTCCTACAAAGTTTCATCACCGATTATGCGTTTGAAGCGTTGGATAAATACTTACAGGAGCGTCCAGCGTTAGAGGCTTTAAAAGGTGGCAGTACAACAACGGTCAGGAGCGTCACTAACCTGCATACAACCGGTTGGCTACTTCAGCAGCCTTAGTACCCATTGGACCAATCAAATGCGTGCGGTTGACTGTGCGCACCGCACTAAACGACATCGTACTTGGAGGTGTTTGCAAGCCTTCCACTATGCTTGTTTCAGTGTTCTTGAGTTCGAGCAAGCTGAGTTGTACTCGTTATGCAATCAGCTGCGATGGATAGAGGTGGGCCACTCTTGCTACATGACCACTTGACATCAAACTACACCATCCTTTTGTGAACCTGCAAATTCAGTTCCAGATTGGATAAATTGATATGCATGCCTTATTACGCATTTTCCAACCTAATTGATGGGTTTTTAAAACAATTTTAATGCACTTAGTTGGTCGGCCCTCGATCTTGGTTCCGGTCACGTGGTTGACTAGTCCGCCAAAATCTCTTCAGTTCGTCTGATAGGCATTACGTCCTATCATTATGGCGTTGGGAAGCCCTCAAGCCCCTCCCTATGTTATTAGTACTCAGCGTTAAGTTCTGTTTCCATTTTTCTTACTACGGATCAAATCGAAATCATGCACCTGAGGGTTATTTTACAATGGTATGGTTTTGATTCTTTGTGCATTCAGCAAGTGAATGACACAATCAAGTCTCATTTGTGCTGTCGTCCATCTGGTCCTCGGAGTACTATTAACGTTCGGTGGATCCCAGAGTACATGACAAAGAGTCCCTGCCCCAATATTCCAACTTGATTCGCCAATATAGGCTGAGATAATTGTTCAAATGAATCATTAACGTCCGATGCCGCCTCCAACACGAGGTAGGCTAGTGTTGAATTGCGGCAAAGCAATCTTCCTTTTGTCTGTAAAATTTAGCTGTGGAAAAAGTGACTGAATGTAATTAAATTTAAGAGTTTCATCTAGCCTTATGCTGACTCAACAAGGACATCATTTGAACACTGATTTGAGGACGTGAATGACAACAAGGACTTACATAGCCAGTTTTTTTTAAAGCAATCTCCTTAGTCATCAGTGTCACTGCTTCTCCTTGCAAGTGACTCTAAAACGCGTCAAGGCTTTAACATGCGCTCCATTCACCAATCCAAGCGACTAAGAATGTGTTACTTTTCTTGAGTTTGCTGTATTGGGTTAAAATATGACAATTAGCAAACATTTTTATGTACACAGGCTTATTGGTTTGGCATCCTCCATTATGATGCTTTCTACTGCATTCCACTTAGTTTAAGGCATTTGAATTAGGTGGCTAACATTTGAAATTGCCCTCATTGCACGGCAAGTTTAGTTATGCTGCAAAGCGTTGAAAGCAAGCTTTGAGAAGGCATGGTAGCAAGATGCGCAGTCCACACTCTTATGGATCGGACAATATGGAAAGTTTGGCCAATAAACCGCTCGAACATGATGCAATTCTCTCGGAGATGAATTCGAACAATCACAATGACTTATGAAATCCTTCTATTCATTGTTGTTGTGGGAAATGGATCAGCATCGAAAATGAGAATGCAGTCAAGTGAATGGATACCACCCACATTTAACGTTCAAGTTATATTTCCATTATGTAATCCCATACGAAGCATGTTCTAGGTCGCCACCTCGTACACACACCACTTCTTCCAATGAAGACTGCTTACCCACCCTCCTGGTGTGTTAGTACTCCCAAGAGGTGCAAACAACCTTGCCAACTGTGCCTAAACAATTAGGGCGAGTCAAACAACAGTTATAGCCGCTCAGGAGATTGCTTGTAATTCACAATTCTCTTCCACAGTGAGTGATAAGGAGCACAGATGACCAAGTCCTGACCTTAAGGGCAACTGAAAATGACCCATTACGTAGACGAAGTCCCGTTGCATAGGTTCCAGTGAAAGAGATCTTGATAAACCCTCCCATCTTCCCAAAGTAGAAGTTATGTCAAATAGCCTGTTGACAAGAGCACCTTCATTTGGCCGCATTGCTGAACATCAAGACAATGGAACGTAGGGTGGGCAAGTGAGTATCTACCATTCTATCGACACACGTCGATACACCAATATAGAGTAAACAAATAACAACAACATAGTGCAGATAGTTTTTTATACAGCTTTCAATCCAAAAAAGATAAAAGTTTCTCCGCTTGTTTTTTGGCCGCCGCATACTCCTCCGAAAGAGGATCATAGAGGGGGTTTCGACACTGCATCAACACAGCTTCCAAATCGCTGCCACAGGTGAGATCTGAAATGAACTCAAATTCTCCGACCATTGCCTGGATCTGTTCGAGTTTTTCATTTAACACCGTCCATTTCTGTTCCATTGACCCATCAGAGGAATCGCGTTCACACATAGAGTTTTTCACAAAATCCTCTATCCCCAAATCCGGATGGTTTCGGCCAAGTTCCAGAAGTACTGCAAGTGCGAATTGGCTGGGTGAGTGAGTGAGACATAGATCTGTCTGAAACCACTTGTGAATAATCTCGTAGCCCTCCTTCTTCAAGTTAGCCATCATATTGGCAGTTGTCACCTCCTCACCTTCTGTCTCCATCGCCTCACCTCGGTGAATCCTGCGATAGGCGAGGAAGTCCACCAGTAAACCGTTTAATGGACGATACGGTGTGTGAATCCAAATATCGTATTGAAGCTTTTCCATGAGAAAGAGCTCTGAGTGGACAATTATTTCACTGTAATGCTCGCGATTGCGTGGAATGTGTGCTGCAAATGTCTCCAGACCTAGAGGATAGTCGGCCACCTTACAAGCGAGGTAGAGGGCAGTAAGCATCATCTCACGCGGAAAGTAGTCCATCACAGAGTTGTTAAGGTAGAATCGCTTAAGGTAGGTTGCTGCGAATCCGAAGACCTGACAAGAAAGCGCATTTTAGTGCCTCCAAGTGTGGAAGAATTCTGCTGCTTTTCTGTGCGTATCTCTGTTAGCGTAATACCGAAATTAGAGGATACTCATGGCGACGAGCAATACATGAGTGCGCAAGCAATTCACACGACATAAATGAATGATTTCATGGTTACAGCAGGATCGACTCACATCAACAGGCAATCCAGAATCCGAAAACTGATAAAAGAGTTCCTTCATGGCAAAGATGTAGCGCTTCACAATGATAAACTCTTCCTCGGCGGTAAGAAAATTCGGTTCCGGTTGAACGTCCCCGCTCTTAGCCTCAGCTTTCGCCCGAAACTGCGCTGCGAGACGTCTCCGCGCAGATGCATTGCACTCCTGGCGCTGGTTAGTCAACTCGTCCAGCGTAAACCGCCAGTTATACAACTGCGTGCTCGTAACGTAAGCCTTCAACATGAGCAATCAAACGAACCACTTAAACGCCATTATTAGAAACATAATCGACTTAATTTCCCGCTTACTTACAGCACAAGCAAAGCACCAGACTTCTTTACGATCAATGAAGGTAACATTGAGCATAAACACTACCATACTTTGGAAGGAAAGGAATAAGTTAATACGCAAAATTTATTAAAATGAAACAGCAGAAAACAATCATGGACGACGATGCAGTGTTCAGAAGAAGTCACTCTTCGTCCATAGGAACCGGTTCACAAGATTGGGTGGGTGCGGCAACATTCGATTCCTCTGAAGGAGTATCTGAAGTCCGAGACAAAAGGGGCACTATATTCTCCTGTGGGTAGATTGAAAAGTCCCGATCTTTGCCAACAACCGCCAAGGCGCAGTTCTAAACAAAAAAGCAAAGCAAGACAGCCTCTTCTTAAAAGTAAAGAATGGGGAACAAGGGCAGGAAATAAGCGATTCTAATACAAAAGTAGCTAGAAGAAGTGAGACCAGTCACTGAGCTATGACAGCTATGTAAGCAGCGCAGATGCCCAACTTATTTAGTTCCTAAAAGTTAGAAGCTAAAAGAACGCCCTACCTTTCCGGAGAGTTCTGTCTCAGCAGGAAGGCAACCCTTGAGAGCTTTTAGACCGTGAACGATGAGTTCATCGACAGTACTATTTGGAAACTCATCAAGGTGACGTTCAAGGTAGGTTCTGGCCGACTGAGACCGTGAGCCAACCGCAAAGGCTTTACAATCATAGGCATTTGAAGATGGGCACTAAAAGAGTCGTAGTTAGCGAAAAAGATGAGAGATACCAAGTAATATACATGCGGACCTTTGTCATCGTAACCAGTGATGAGCATCCCCACACCAAAAGGTCTTCGACCATACTGCTGCGTTGGGACTTGCATCTTCAAAGATATCTTACTCAGCAAACGAGAAACGGGTAACGGTTCGTCATAAGCCCACCGATTATCTGCACATTCCCGACGCATGAACCTAGCAAGAAGGAATCCGTCAGCAGTGAGGCCAGTGATTGCCATTCCAATGTGCGAATCAATAGGAATGAGCTTTTCTTGATAAGATGACAGTTCAGAAGGGGCTCTTTTAAGTGCAACGATGACACAATAGTCCTTGTTTTTTAAAGCAACAGCAGCAGAGCCCTGCTTTACAGCCTCCATGGCATATTCAATCTGATGAATACGCCCTTGAGGGCTCCAAACCGATACGTCGTGATCATATTGGTTCCTAAACATTTCATATGCTTGAGGCTAAATGCACGAGCGATTAATCACAGAATGTCCTTAACTCCTATTGGTTAGTGCTTCAACGAAAAGGAATATGAACAGAATAATATCGTTCAAAGACTTTACATTTCGCAATAAAAGATGGCATGAATGATAGACTGAAGGGCGGTAGTGACATTACGTACAATAAAAATTCAATTCAATTGATGTACAATATAGTTGGTGCAGCCAAAGTGAAAAATGGCAAAATTGCAACAAAATGAGCATTTTAATGTCAAAATTGCTACATACAACATAAGTTTACGCATTTCGAAAGCCTCAACTTGTTATTTACTTCAATTCGATTGGGATCTACAATGGTGTTTGAGGCTACATAAATTGAGGGAGATTTTTCACTGCACTGTTATTTTACGCAATATTACGATGCAATTACGTCGAGCATCCGCGTGACACATGCGGTTGGGCTAATAAAGGTAAAACTATATGAAGGTCCTCAACAAAATTTACAATGCTTACAACAGCGTAACAGCGGTCCCGTTGTTGTCGGAATCTTAAATTTGCCCACGCAATCGTTTAGGCAATCATTGGCTCAGGCACTGTCATTATTACAAACGCTTCAGTTGGGCAATCGCAGACCAGACTAACTGTTATCGCGCACACTCAGGGGACATTATCTCCCCCAATCTCCCAAAATTTCCTAATCCACCCCAACTTTTGGTAACACCTCAATTGTACTATGTACTATGCGATCCTTGTACATACTACTGCCTGCTAGCACGTGTAGACATTAATTCGACTTGAGCTAGTTGAAGTGAGAGCTCAGGTAGGAAGTGCCGACTGCTGTGTTCCTTCAACTACATAATTCAAGCACGACTTTGATTTATTTTGTGTACAGAAAACAAATGTAATTGCAAAATGCTTACATTTTAAACAAAAAATCCTAGACATCAATAAAATCTGCATTTTCACATCAATATACAGACAGTGGCATTCACATTAAATTGGTGCTTTCATCGATGATTGGTGGTGGCCGACTTCGGTGACACACAATACAGTCGCCGTCCCATCCGCTTAATCCTTACCGTCAACGGCTTCACTGTACCCAGTGAACTTTCGCTCTCTGAGATTCCATCGGAATCCAGAGCAGGGGCCACTCCCGCTTCTTTGGAAGCATAGAGAGCGAAAAGTAATCTGTCCTCTGCGCGTTGCAGCATTGGTGGGGTAGGCGAAACAGCTTGTAAGTGGGGTGGGGAAGGGGTATTGGCCAAAGAGGAAACCGAAGTAGTCCACCCTCTTCCACCTTCCCCAGAGGTGTAGAGAATAGGAGGAGTGGGAGTTGGCCTATGTTCTGTGATATCACCATCGCCAGCGTTGTCGTCAGAGTCGTCTTTGACAAACCACACATCCTGGTTCCCTTCTGCCGCCTCCTGACAAGGTTGCTTGCGAACAATGACAAGTCGAGGAGTAGTAGAGACGGCAGGTAAAGTGCTGAGAGAGGAACAAGTGGAGGTAGATTCCAGCGACAAATCAACGTGTACGGGCCCTGCGGGTGGTTCGAGGCGAGAGGAACGACGGAGGAAGTAGGTGGAGGGAGTTGGAATTGCGAGGGTGGTGGACACAGTCTCAGATCGATGCGCTTTACGACGGAATCGACTTTGAGATGGTATCTGTACTGAAAGAGCTTCGTCGGCCTCCATTGCAGCGATAGTTGAAGTGGATGAGGAAGAGGGGGAGGAGGGAGCAGGAGAAAGGAGAGTCGCGCGAGAAAGACGAGGTGGTATCGGCGGGCCTGAAATTTCTGAAAACGAACGAAACGTTCGAACTAGCCATAAGATTGACTTTTCCTCCACCTTGATGCCAAAAAAATGCGAGACAGCAGCTAGAGTAAACGCCACAAAAGTGGGACAATATACCAGAAAGAGTTTACGACTTAGGAATATTTATGTCTCTGTTAGCAGTAAAATGTGCATTCCGCCCGTGAGTAAGAAATAGAAATCAAGGTGGTCAGGTGATCTGCTTGTCCTAATTACTTCTCAAGGTGTGTTTACCTTGTACAATCCCGAAATCTTATCTAAAGTTGTTGTTTAGCTCCTAGAAAAGTAGACTCCTAACGATACGTTATTTTTGCATCATTACAAGGAGTATCCTCACCCCAAAGTTAATGCTCAAGACAGTGATTCATTGTTGTTTAATTGACCGAGAAAATTAAGAACAACAAATTAGACCCCATCTATTTTGCAAGATGTTTTCAAAACTTCGTGACTTGGTTCTGACCCTTAGTACAGACAAGCACAAATCAAGCTTCCTTGTTTCAATCGGAACTTGATGAGTAAGGGATAAAATCAACAGCAGTATAAGGTCTTTTGGCTGTACAATATTTAAACCTTACCCAAATGTCGGATGATGTACCACCTAGTATTCAAAAACCAATAATTTCAGAGAGCCTATCAAGATCACTTGAAAAATTTGGTAACTATAAATAACCTACTGTGGAGAGAAGGCCCCAAATTTCTAGTCTTCATCGCCATTGGGACTGCTGCTGTGGGTGCAACTCTTCGCGAACGTCGTCGTCTCCGCACCACACCAACCCGCCCAGGTTGTGTCTCAGCATATTTCCTCCTCTTACCTCCCAATGCCACTTTACTCTGAGCAGACGAATGTGTGGTTGATGCCGCCCTAGTGGAAGCAGTGGAAAGTGCCGATTTCCTAGGCCTTAGAACAATACCCTCTCTGGATGTTCGGTGACTTGGCTGAGATTGATCCTCGCCCTCCAGGTGCTGTGGTTCCTGCTGGGATGATGCTTGATTGAGAGACGAAAGCATCGCAGAGTAAATTTTCGCTTTTACCCGAGTCAGACGCGAATTTGTGTGACGCAGACTGTAGGCAGCAGTGCTAACAACATTCCGTGCTAGACCCGTGGAGAGACCCTTTACAAGGAGACCACTCATTGCAGCGGCTGCTGCAGTAGGTTCGGGTATCGCAGCACGTGTGAATGCCGATTTCGATGGAGCAATAGCCGCTGCGCTACCTCGACTGCGAAGGTTGGGGAGTGTGGTGCGGTGAATAGGAGCTATAAAATACGGAAAAATGGTTGAAACTTCAGTCTTGAAAGAAATAAGAAATTGCTTACAAGATAGCTTTATGAATCTATTGTAATTAATTAACGGAACGGCAATGTGTAAACAATGTCGATAAGCAACCTTGAGAAAAAAATCCTCCTATTAAAGCGGTAGCAATCCGCACTAACCCGCAACAGCCACCATAAGAAATTTTTAGAGCGACTGCATGGTAGTAGAAAATGAACGGCTTTGCATGACAATAGCCGACAACCTACCCGACAATATTCCAACAACTCATTACAATTTGAAGAAATGTAGAACAGTCTGCGTAAATTAACGTTTCCAAGAATCCGACTTTGGAAGAACTCAGGTGGATATAGGCTACATTTTAAGGAACGATTAAGGTGAGTGCTACCAAGGAGGCTTAGAATCAAGAGCTTCAGCATACAACGAATCGTTACCCTTGGATTTTAAAGAACCGTCTCAACAACAACAACTAAAATGGCAACACCTTCACACACTTCTGGCTAAATCTTTCAGCATCCACACATTTCAGCTCCATCCAAATCTCACCAGGTAAATGACGGAAAAATGGGACGTGAAACCCTAGTAAAGTTGTTCCCTAAAGTTCATCCATTTCAGACGCTTCAAAGCCAAATTTTGATTCAGGATTCAGATAATTCAACTAACCGATTCGAAGATGAGTCAACCATTGACTCCATCGAAGAACTGATGCAAACGTGCTGGTTGGAAGCAATCCCCAAAATATAGACTGCATCCGATATTACTGGATATTTTAAAGGATTCCAACCTATGAATAATTATCAGATTATCTTTAACCTTGTCCCACGGATGGTTACAACGCTTTCAACTGCCTTGCAGGGACAACATTTTGCCACGGAGTGTCCTATGAACGGTGTTCCAAAGAAAATGAAGGGAGAGCAAGAAATGATAGCAAAACGTCTTAAAGTCAAACAGAAACTTCAACTTCACAATTTCTGTAAGATTAAATGGCAGCTGTGATCGGCAACTACTCGTTCATGAAACGGTAGCGTGACAAAACGTCCCCATCCCTTTGAGTATGCAACAACGTGAAGTGATAAACGGAGTCTTTCGTTAACAAACCTGCAGATATTCAGTAGTACCAGAAGAAGAATGTACTCTGAGGCCATGCACAGCTCTTCAGCTATAAAATTTTGTAATAGTTTAATCACGAGACTTCAAAATCTCAACCAAACACCATAAAATGAGGAACAATGAGTAACTAAAATTGATTGGTCCTAGTTTACAGCCTCGACAGCTTACCATTCTTAGCATTTCACACAATTAGCATGGCAATGAGGCCATGAAAAGAGCGAGACAAACGCCCTACTGACAGAACTGGCACACTGCGCGCATCAAGGCAACTTCATTTGAGCAGCGGTGATGAAGTAAAACTAATTTTCTTGAAATGGTTAACTATACAAAAAACTGAACTGAAGGTAATATTATGACAACAATCATTTTGATAAAGTAAGAACATGATCGCAGTAACACGATCATACAAGACAAAATAAGGTCAATACTCCCAACAGCTCAGCATCGATAACAGAGGCATCGAAATACTGTAACTGGCCCAGAAACTTGGAGTTTTATAGCAAAAATTCTGGAAACTCATAATTTTTGGCGAGGCAGTTAGAGAATAAAGTGGCCCAACTAGTAGTTTGTAAGTCAACCTTGTTTAAGACGCTCCTTGATGGCAGCCACTAGCCTGTCCTCCTGGAGTACGCGAACTGATTTCTCCCCACCTCGCAAGGAAGAGAGTGATAACGAATATGTCGACGATGTCGTAGATGAACTGAGACACTCTGATGAAGAGAACGAGGTTGCTGCAGACACTGACGCTGTTGTGATTGGATCCACACGCGCAGTGGAAAAAGAGCCTCTCTCAAGAAGTTCGCAGGTGAAACATTCGCAACCAGCGTTGTTGGTGTCGAAGAAGTGCTTGCCGTAGTAGATGTATATCTCGTCCCCACTTTTAATATCTGTGGTTGCAGTGAGGCTCATCCGATCGTCGCCATCGCAGTTGATAGTAAACTGGAAGGATGGAAGGAATAGATGAATGGATCCAAGACGGATAGGTGGGAGAATGGATCCCCTCGAGACGGAAGGACGACAGCGTGGCCTCGATAGACGTCTGTGGTTCTGAACGTAACTGCGTCATAGACGGAAGTATGGAAACGATATGATAACAGACAGACGGGCACTATCAACGGGGAAGAAATGTTGTGCACAAGAACCTTCGATGCAATCACCGACGAACAATCACCGAACAACCACGTTATAGTTGTAGAACTCGGTAAATATTTCAAAAGTAATCGGACCATACTTCTGAGGATCTCGTGAGTGGCCATTTCGCAGCAATCACGGTTTATAAATCATAGCGCTCTATATTTGAAGAGCAAGCGTTGAAAAGGACTTCATAAATGTGAGCGGCTCGCCCAGAGGACAGTTTAGATATTGTAACTACCAGTACGATAGCATATATAATAGAAGATATTATATACTAATGTTAATTAAAGCATGTACGAGAATAAAAATAAACGTGCATGAATTTGCAAAGATCAAAATAGAATTAATGCATAAGTAACCGAAACACTTCCGATTTGCGTAAGCGGGGTACGTACCATAGCACATGCGAAGGAAAATATCAAAGTCAACAAGCACTTACGGCGCAATTCGGCCGGCAGTCATGGTTCACATAAGCAGCAGGGCCCAGCCATAACTGAGATTTATTTTTCCGGGAGGAGTACATCACAGAAAAGTCATTTTCCTTGTGCCGCAAGAAAGACACCTCGTCCTCATAGTTAAGCTCAGCAATGCATCCAATAAGCGAACCTATTTTCGAGCCTTTGGGCCAATTTTTCGTTGAAAAGATTGCTCCGCCTATATGACCTTCAGATGCATATCGGCTGCATGGGGCAATCTTGACACCAGAGCGGTCGTCAAACAGTAAAAGATACCGAAAAATCTATAACTCGAGTACAATAAGGCAACCTACGTGATCACGAAAGCGAGGATCATCTTTCCAGTGCTGCTTAATGCTGACATCTTCATTAATCAGTTGCTTAAAAGCTAACAAATAATCCTTATGCTTCTGAAAACCAATGATGATGTTCTTCAGACGATCCATTACCCGAGGTAAAATTCGGAGACGCATTCTACGTGATAAAACACATACGAAAGAGAACGTACGCTGTCATTTTGTGGGTTTTGAAACCTAAGAAGGGATCAACAGTTAGGCTGGTGGCGTAGTCGTCTGCTTCGACTAATTCACGCCAAGTCATGCGATGAGAACCACTTATGAGGGGAACCTCATGACCCACCTTCTTTGACACCATCGTTGCAATAAACGGATTAGCTTGAGACAGTTGGATCAGGTATCACACCCAGAAAGTTAATCGCATATTAACCACCAGCTACATTTATAATTGACGCGCTACTGTAAATACGACAAAATCGGGCCATATATGCGGGTGTCTCATTTGCGGAAAGCAATTTAGTGCGAAACTTGGAAAAACTCCGAAATTTCACTTTAGACATTATAGACTGATGAAATTGTGGATAATTACGCTTTGCTTTTAGCTGTTCGGTTGTTTTATTAATCGATCAGGGAAAAAGGAGAGAGATTAAAACATTAAATAGCTAAATAAAAGGTAGACTAAAGTTACAACATTTGATAAAGTATAGAGAATTATGTAATTACATATTGGTCTCGATCCAAGTTTTATATAAATCTGTCTCTGATGCGTACACCATGATCTCTGTGTCCGAAATGCCTTGTTGTACAAACAATTTTTCCTAAGAATATATCAAGCGGGCATTTGACTGATGGTAAACATGTCATTTTGGAGTACAACTGAAGCATATATAGCTAGTATTGCTCATTTAACGCTTATAAGACAATGGTTACTTCAAATAGCATTTTACTGTAGTCAGATCCCAACGCGCATTTCCTTTTGGGTCTAACCCTGCGCTGGTGTGCCGTTGCGAGCGCTGTTCTACCGTCCTTTGATCTTTGTTGTCGTTTGGGTGCGATCGCTGCCTGTGTTTACTTATATGCGTTCATTAATAACCATCTTAGTGAATATATGAGTTGTAATTTAATTAACTCACCAAGTGTGGCTTTTTCAATGTTAATCAGGTGCCTTACGTTGCTGACTAATGTGTAGGCATTTTGACATTTGTTTGTGACGTTGTACTCCAAACTATACATATTTGTACTGCTTCGTTTGCTTTTTGTTTAGGTAGTTATGGGTTCTGTTTTTGGGACCGCTGCATCCCACGATGTTACCTTCAGCCGATCTGATATTCTCGTAAGCCAGCTCCCGTCCTCCTACCTTGGTCACGGAAACACTTTTCCTCTTAGTTTCTTTAGAAACTAGGATTTTGGACTTTCGTTATCTTTTTAGAACTTCATATTTTTTGACCTTTCTGCACAGGTTTCAGACGATGTGATTGATAGTATTCGACGTCATCAACCGCATCGGAACTCCTCAACGACTTCCCCTGCCACTTCCACCCTCACTCCTTCCCCACTACAAATGGATACTAAAGGTTTGCCTCAGATTCTCAACTCTTCGAATTGCGGCTGTCTAGCTCCACATAGGTTTTGCTTTACCCCTTTAGAAGAGTCACCATCTGAATCTTCGGTTAACACCGCTGCAATTGCTTCCCAGTGTCTCACCCTTTCGCGTGATGAGCTTGAACGCAAGTACGAAGCTCTTCTTAGAAAGTTGGAGGAGCGGGTATGTTGGCTTCCTCGAACGAATTTAGGAATTTGGAATTCAGGATTTTACCCGTTATTTTTTTAGAATGATAAGTACCTTAAGGCCGCGGAGGAAGAGTATGCCAGAGTCGTTGATCGTCTTTATGCCAAATATTTGTACGTTACTCTAGCTGAGTTTAATTTTATTCTTCGTTTGCATATGAAATAACCCGATTTTCTAATGCAGGAGTCACACCCCCGTGCCATGCTGTGTTGATGCACAGAAGCAAGTGATGGACTGCTACAGGAGTAACGGACAGCGCTCGCTTAACTGTTCAAAAGAAGTGGAGTCCTTCGTTCGATGCGTTGCTGCTTTTCGTAGCGTAAGTTTTTTCCCCACTTGTGTATCGAAGACAGTAAAACTCATTTGTTTTGAGGAAGAAAAACTCGTATTTGCTTGAAGAACTGCATTACTAATTGTCTGCTATTTAGAGCCTTATCCCAAGCGTCTATAGCTTCACCTACTTAAATCTCAGGTTAAAATTGGACGCAGTTGAATGCCAAGTTATCGTGGGTTTCGAATACTTTCAGGTTTTATTCGTCGTAGAAACAAACACAGACTGTTTCGATTTGGCCGTACCTTAAGAAGAATCTTCACTTTTTATTATAAATGCTTTAACTTGATTTTAGGCACGAATGGGCCACCCTGACGCAGAGGTCTTGTGAAATAAAGGTAGTGTCGTTTTTGTGAACGACTGCCCATTTATATGCTATATTTTTAGGTATCTTTTAGTAAGCGAGCCGTATCATATTGGACAATAAATCCAGTTAAGATCTGAATACGTGGCGCATAGTTATCAATTTTGGACCTACCTTCTTGTTTATGTGGTTGAGCATGGGTAATGGGGAGGAACTCATGGTTTGAGGCGCAAGCCATGCTTAAGTAGCCATTCACTCTGAAACAACTTGAAGCGAAAGATATAGAAATGTAATCAACTGGAATTTGAGGGATCGAGAGCACGGGGCTTTGGAATGCTAATGCAGGGTGTTCTATCCCATTGAACAACCTTGTTATTGCAGTCCGAAATGGAGCGAATATGCAGTTGAAAGAGCTTTAGACTGGATTTTTTTTACTAAGAGGAGTTAGAGAACACGGAGAAATTGCGGTCAAACCTCATAAAGTTCATCCCCTTCTCCAGAAAAATATTTGTGATAAAAACGATAATGGTCAAGCTGAGGCTACGCACGCTATTCGTAGCAGGATGAAGAGTATTCGCATATCAGCGTTGTCGATGGAGAATGAATTGGTGGATGCTTATAGTCTTAGTTACTAATGACAGTAACTGACTGACGTATTATAGTGACGGTTTTTTACAGACTCCTTTTTTCTAGTTGGGAATCGCATTATACCAGAAAAATTGCTATATAAACTTTCTTATGTCCATTCAACCGTATGAACTGACCAGCAATCAAACCTGCGGCAAAATTCACACAGGCTTATTGCTTTGATTACAATTTTTATTATCGTTACTGGCTCCGCAAAAGGCGCAGATATCATAATGCATAAGGACTTCACTACTAATGTATGCATTGGTGTTCCATTGGGCACAGAGAATATGGGTCTTCTGATTTACATTGGCTGCATGACCCATTGTTGCTTGACTCAACTTGCTCAATTGATGCGGTCTCTTATGTACACGCATTACAAAGGGAATGCAAGCGCTGATTGATGGACACGAAAACCTTACGGAAGAATGCTCAAGTCTTTCAGCAGAGCTCAACTTCATTCGTTGCATATGCCAGGTCGCACCTTTTGAGGAGTGCGCAACAACGTAGATTCAGTATATTTAAAGGTGAAATAAAAACAATTATTTGACGGCATAATCAGAGACCAGCTTTGGTACTGAATGCCTATTGAAGTTGTCACTGCGCTCCTCTAGCTCTCAGGCGTTCATACACAACATTATAAAACCCTATCATCGCTTTGGGACTCATATCATCAGCTCTATGCTTATCCGGATGTTTTGAATACCGGGAGTCAGACTGCGAATCCGATACGAAATTCCGCATTTGTGCAGACTAGCTTGGATTCACTCTCCCCTCCCCTGCTGCAGCATCAAGTCAAAGCCCGCAGCCACGGCTGTGAATAGACTCCGGCACAAATCAAGCCAAAAATGGAACGTGACCGACTGTTGAATACAATACCTACACATGTGTTACATAGTCGATTTGGATAGGAAGAATGAGATGGTAGTGTTAGGAGAGGACAGTGGGTCAGTTTTGCAGAGTACACAAAGGTGGATCATCCGCAATGTGGGAGTTGTTACTAAGCCCTGGGGAGCCCGAAAGGAGATAGCATCATGGGAAATTACAGTCACGCTGAATGCAGCTGAAATGTTCACACCCAATGGGAGGTTGATGTGGGAGGGAAAGCGGTGAGGGCAGGCGATGAAGCACCTAAAGAGCAAAAAAAGTCTTATTTACTCTTCCGACTCCTATTCATGTACTACATATTGTTTCACTTCGTCCAATGTAGTAAAAAAATCTTTGACGTCACCTTGGCTGAGGTGACAATAATAACTAATCTCTAGTTGGTAAAAAAACTCAGCACGGCTTATAGCGTCCTGAGACTTCCCACTGGGTGGGAGAAGGCAGTAAGTGAGGCTGGATGCATGCATTCTAAAGAGGACGAAGCGACTAAACCTGAGCATGGCCTGAAGGTCAGCCCACACGTACAAGGGCCACATAAGCAAAGCATTACACGGCTCAAGCCATTTACAAATCTGAATTGCACACGGAAATTTTGCTGTGATATAACTAGTATTCTTCATAAAGGCCAACAAAACTGCAGATGGGTCTCGGGTTTTGCATTACAATCAGTAATGTGCAACAAATGTGTTTACACAAGTCGGAACTCATCCATTAACGAACTGCCTCAAAGTGTTGCAAAAAAATAAAAGTTCCTATTTTAATCTTAAAGGCTTGATTTCTTTACAGACAAACAAGACAATGAACAATTACCTAGCAGTGCACAGTAAATGGATTCTTAATCAATGTACTCCGCCGTCAGAACAATTTTGAATTTAAACTCATAATAACTAAAAATACAGCAAAGTTAATCCAATTTCTAGATGCTTATAGAGCGTCAGACCAGCCTGTGACCAGCCTGTGACGGAGTCCCAAAAATAGTACTCATGAGAGATGGGAAGATCAACTCAAAAATTAGTGTACTTTAACGTACGTGCGTGCATACAGAGAACTGCAGACAACCACTTATTTGCTACGTTCTGGACAGCATGTACCCTGAAGTCTCTTCACTCGCAGTGCTACACCTCGGTTATCCCTCTACTTAAAAAACCATTAGAAGTGGTCAATTGTTGAACCTTATTTAACCCTAACACTGACATAGGAAGGTGTGGGCCCCATTTTGAAAATAAGAGATAAACCGCATCGCCAGAAACTCTATGCCTCAGCGACTATTAGATTTCCCTGGCATTCACAACAGACATTTGTCCCCTGCTATACTCAGACCTGGCAGGCGAGAATTACGAGGAATAGACAGGACTAGCTAGGAAGAGATTCGGTTTTCTTGGTTTCTTCAGTGGTCTACCATCCTCCTGTCTTTTTCCACGCCTACTTCCGAATGCACATATAGGCCTGCAAAGATAGAAAAGCTGATCGTATCGTAGTGAAAACTTTTTGGTCCCAGTAATGCGTCGAAATAACCGCATTTACCGCATAAGCGAGGAAGATGACCAAAATCATAGAGATCCAAGTCCGAATGACACTAAACAACCACTCCCATCTCAAATCGAAATATAAGTCAAGTAAACCAGTTCATACAAAATGTTGTGGACTATCATATGTGGGTATTAAGAAGGGCTCGAGGAGTGAGATTACCAGAGACAGGTCAGCAGAATGTTGGTGCTTAGGTAGGCAGCACAAGACAACGGCAACATTGGTATTGGGAATAAAAATGCGTGTACGTAGTTGACGCACTGAGCCTAGATCCGGAGGCTTCCATCTGACCATCTAATCACTCTTTTTCCTTCTAAAAATGGCAAGTCACACAGGAAGAAGGTTCCCATGTACAGCACTATCGACAGTACCCAGGTTTCGTAGCATGGCTCATTGACAATTTTGGCGCTACTAATACCTCAATTACTACTCACTTAAGTGTTAAGATGTAAGAGTTGATAAAGCAAATGTCTGAAAAAACGAATATAGTGGCCGCCAGAGAAGTGAACAAAACCAAGGAAACTCGTTGCAAATGTGATACAGTAATTTTGACCCTCATTACGGCGAAAGAGGCTGATAAAACCAGTGTCCTATGAAAGTTAGGAAGCCAAGCAAGTATAAAAATTAGTTGGTTCAAGCACCATTTGTAAGTCCTACTTATTCTCAGCGAATTTCACTTTTACTGATTACGATGAGTCTAGGACGTAAGGACAAAATCCAGGAGCTCACCGTCTCCATTTAAGTTCATCTTTCGACTCCACTTCACATGCGACACCAAGAAGAAACCATAATCATCCGTTCACCTTCGAAGTTGATTGCCATAGGGGCTGAATGTTGTCAGCCTTTGCCTTAATGCCAACAAGCAATGCATACAGAACAACTTCGGCTACGGAGTTGCCAGCCGGACTTTAAATGATGCCTCAAGAGCACGAAAATAATTTGAGTATCGTCAAAGTAGAATAGTTATTTATGGAAAAATTAACACATTGCTTGAAAGTTCAGCGGTCTTGACATGTTGCTCTCTGATTAGCACTGCAAACCAGTATTTACCAACAGTTCCCCAGTTATGGGTTACGAATAAATGTGAAATTTCCTTGAAAATATTCCGTTTTCATGCAGTAATCCACCACTCAAGTGACCCAAACTACTAACAACATGTGAATCCGTGTAACAATTTCCGGTGTCTCCCCATCATATCAAATTCTACCCAAAGGACCATGTAACTATACGATCAAGTGCCCACCGGTCTCCAAAATGAGGTTTCTTCGGCCCTTGACACAAGCAAATATGGTGGAATGGATTATTTTTAGTAAAACTGTTGCATTGTGGAGGACAACATCAAGACATTCAGCAACTTCTGCTAACAGAATTAGTCAAATATGTGTCAAAGAAACTAAATATTCATAAATGGAAGTACTCTGCCAAAATCACAAGCCCTCGTTCATTGAAATAACATAGTTGACCCTTGTTCATGAACCTTCTGAGTGATATGGTCCTTGGACAATAACAATTACATGCATCCACTCTGTAAACAAAAAATACGTCATTTTCTCATGGTATATCACATTTTTCCTTGAAGCAAGCCTCAGAGCATAAAAACGGTCACCGCGGAAAGCAAATCCGACCTTATTTAACACCTTGAGTGGAGAAACTCATGTGATAGACGAATGGTGAATGTAAACTGAGTATGTTGTCTAGAACTGAAAGCCACCCATTTCTGGGTCCTGGTGGAATGCTTTTAACAATTAAAGCGACGTCAACCTGTACGCGATACCTTTTCCACCTCTCCGCCAAATGGGCCCAGGTAGGTAGGTATGGTCGAACAACAGTGAAGTGAGACAAACGGTAAGGAGGAAAAGAGGAAAGATATTAACTACAAGATCGTTTAATATCACAACTTTCGTTAAATGACTGTTTTTTAGTCTCACGACTAACGATAGACATAATTGACGGCCTACAGATCTTTTACGCAACTACAGTTTCCAATCATGACAAAACATCATATGCAGCAGGATTTTCAAGGTCTTTTGGCCAGGCGTCATTCCAATTGTACGCTACTTTGAATGTTTTACTGAACACTTTTTGATATCCGACATGGGAATGTGGAACACTGGATATCGTCACTGACGGCACCCGATGGGAAAAGTACATGCAACTGCGAATGGTTTAACACGCCATTTTCGTCTCGTACCCATTTAAGGCCACGCTTTTTTACTTTTAGTGCGCTAAATGGTCTCTGGAACATGCCACTGTTCCCCTCAATCGTTCTGCATATCAGCAATAAACATTTTGCCTTTGTGGTGATTCATTTATGCAAGTCTACAGCAGCTGCAGAAACATTTTTACAAAATGAAGTCAATATATTTGAGAAAAACGCTTTCTGTTGTATGCAATTAGATTGCAGAGTGATGCATGGCAGAAGGAAAATGCCAACGAAAGAACGACTTGATCAACTCCACAAAAACTGGGGGCAAAAAGTGATGAAACATTGCCGGACAAAATTCGATGATTTGGGGAGACTTCTTCCAGCTTGGAGATCTGAGTCTTGCGAGCTAAACTCATTCTTCCACGTAATTTCCCGAAAATAAGAAATAATGAGAAACTTCGTGTGACATCCAGGGAGCCTCGAAGCGCCAATACTAATAAATAATGTTGAGCAAAATTTATTCAAAGATTGCCAAACCCCCTGTTTGTATACAACTTTAACACCCATAAGAAGTTAAAAGCCCCAGCTTCATTAAATTCAGCCAAAATCACCCAAGTGTAGAAACACGTGGATGGCTGATTCCACAGTTTTGTTCTTAATGCAGAAGAGCTCATAGGATGCGAACCAACGATAGCTTGTCCATGAGATATTAATTTCAATGTAGAGAAACAAACTCCACAAACCGATTCCGAGTTCTGAGGGAACATAAATTCACTAAGATTGTTCCACTTTGGTCATCTACTTCCACCAATACTCCCCAAATTGGAACTAAGTTAAGGAGGTAAAAGAGTAATTCTTTGTTTTATCAAATTAAGGAAAGTCTTAATCAAATGTCAAGACTGAGAATTGTCCAAATTACTACGCAGTTTTGGATGCCCTCAATCTCGGCACACTTAAACGATGCTGCTCTGAATGAACACCGAGTATCGAAATGAGTCTCACTGATCCCAAGTTGCTCTAGAGGCAAAAATAAACTGTCATACACTACGGTAAGTGCCCTTAACAGTTGAGTCTTTTTCATTACATCATCCAAACATGTAGGATCAAGTATTTAAGGCTCCAATCACAAAATTACGGGGTTTAATGGACTCTAAGAATGAAACCACAAAAGACAGCAATGACAACAAAAAGAGCCACTCACAACTATCATTTGAACGTGAGATAAAACCTGGTGACCGAAATGCCAGAATCGCTAGTTGCTTATCACCAGCTTCCCCATCAATATTGCCTCCACCACCACAATCTCTTCCATTAGCGCTCTCCACCGTTCGAACCGAGGCGCTGCTGGCAAGTATCGACTCACTACTGATGCTTCCACCTATGCCTCCAGCACCGCTACCCACCTCGTCCAACAAGTCAGGCGTGGAACTGGCGCATTTCGTCGAGGTAGAAGTGACGGAGGTGAAGCTAGTCATCACTACTGGCGCTGGGTGTGCTGCTGATGATGGCGAAAGGGACCGATTGATGGGCTGAAGGGAGGCGCGACGCGGAGGTAGAGCTGGAGGGGACGCGTTCGTGCCTCTGTGGTGGCTGGGGGGCTTGAAACTCCCCGAGTAGGAGGAGGAGAAGTCTGAGAAGGGAGCGGAGGGGACAGCGTTTTGAAAGTTGCGCCGTGGGACGGGTGGGGGTGCAGTGGTGCGGTGGCATTGCTAAAAAGGATAAATTCAAGGCTGGTGAGATCTTTCACCATCTTCCACCTCTCAGATATGCTTCCTCGGAGCAAGTTATTCTAAAGGTGACTGAAGATTAAAGTGTTAAACGTCAACCAATGCATGTATGAAAGAACTTCATTTCACCATATTCTAACCATGAGGTATGTTATTAGATTAGCTGTATCACATGAACGAAATCGCAAACGTATTATTTAACAGATACCTTAGTGAACGAAAGTGTGAGAAAGCACACTGACCTATTCGTAAACAAACCTGTTTCCCAATAGATGAAGCACAAAAATAAAAAAAACCTTAAGACTGATTACTAGGTTAAACCTCAAAACACCACCACTGGAAGTGGAAAGAAATGAGCTGAATTAGCATTTCAGTTAGTTTACGACTGCTTCGACAATACTAATAAACAATCTGGAATGTTAAAATTGTAAAATTATCGAGTGGATTAAAAAAAATAGACAAGAAAGGTGAATCTGCAACGCGGCCCCCTTAGTCGGCCGTACTGATAGCTTGATGTCCCAAGAATGTTACACCTCCACAGCTCAATGATCCAACAAAGTTCGAGGAACTTTCAACATGCCTCACTGAAAAGAATCGATGTAACTACCACAAACGCTTGCATTAGATGTAATTGCTATCACATGCATTTAAAGAGGACGTGGCTTAGTGTACCAGTATCCATCCCACATCTGCACTACTTACTACCATTTTCAAACAATGGGGTGGTGATTAAATGAGTACATAATTGTGTACTACGGATGAGTCTACTGACGAACCGACTTTAAACGCTAAGGGTATATCTTTGTTTTATGAATGATGGAACTTGAGGTGTACTTCGTGTAGCGAGATCGGCCTGTATACCTGGGCTGGGCCACTTCCATGGTAGTCATTTTACTGGCTACTTGTCCTGCCATAGCAGTAGATTCACTCTTGAATATTTTGCTCGTTAGGGTGATTTCCGGAAAATGACTATCTCATAATGGTAGGCAGACGTACTCCAGATTTCACCTTTACAGAGCGATTTGTATCTGGACATAAAATTAACCGGACTCAACTGCGGCCACCTTAGTCAACTTCTCGGATTTGGTTTTTCAGCACTATGAAAAGGTGAAATTCACAAAAATGGAAGAATAGTATTACACCAACAAGGGGAACTGAAATGAGACGAATAATCTCTCGACGACTTGCCCAACCAACCCTGCTTTCCAAATCATTTGCCTCGAGCTTTGATGGAGAGACTGAACAACCACACATCCATATTAGAGCGCAGCGAATACGCACATCATTGATGTAATTGGTGTTTGTTGTCAAAAAACAACTTGCAATGATCATTGAACTCATGATGTCCAAACTTGCTGAAATACAGCATTTCATCAAAACCGAACCAGATTGGTATATTCAGTCTGATTTAATATCAAAAAAGGCCTTGATGACCTTTCCCAAACATGCGCCTTAATTTGATCCAACAAGGATCTGGTTACGCCCCCATCATTAAAGTGAACCAACACTATTATTGTGGATGTCATCCGTCAAGATGGCTTTCTGATGCAAAAAATTCAATTTTAGAGAAGTTCCATCAGCGCAGCCTTAATCCATTCCAATACCTTAGCCTCCCTCTCCAGCGGCTACAACGACAAACGAAAACTCTTTAAACGGATGAAGTACAGTATCCCTACTGTGGCAAAAATGCACTACACCACTAAGGTAAACCTAAAACAGCTAAGCACAGTAAGGGCTACACTATGCACTAACAAAGATCAGCATCACGATGGCATTCGCAATGACATTGCTTGAATTTGCTTCCAATCGCAATTACCCGACAACCTAGGTTTTCACGTTAGATTACCGAATATTCGTGATCTTGAGTAAAGCCAACAATCCCTAACTAGAAGCATTATGGGACAAAAAAATACCTCCCTCAACACAGCAGAAATTCCACAACCACAAAAGTGACTGCGCAAGTCGTGATTATAATGACACCTGTCACTGCAAGAGCAGTACCTCCGGTACATTTCGGCTTATGCAAAGAGTTTGTAAGCCTCCACTGAGTTTCAAACGATGCTTTGTGCCAAAAGAGGTAAGATGTTCCGATGAAAGGGAATCAAACATTACATTGTCAAAAGCATTGTGTGAATTTCGTAGACTAATTCAAATTTGCAATTTGTGTACTGACCAATGCTGAGCCAAAACCCAAAATGAGCAAAGCTACACCATTCAAACGAAAATGATTGCAAAAATAACGTTGCTTAACCTTATCGTTGGCCAAGAGAGTAAAATTCTTCGGCGGAATCGGTGGCCGGGGCGAGACAGTGGTGGGAGTGATTGGAGTCTCTCTGACTGGTCCCTCGACTGGGATGCTCTGTGAGACGTTGAGACACTCCACGGGCGACGGAAGACGTTCACTAAATGACGTTGCCATTGCGGTTTTGGGAGTGAACGTTCGAGCGTTCTGCTGCGGGCGGATGGGGCGATAGGCGGTGACTGGAGCAGTGACGCGTTGTCGACTCTCGGCAGAGCCGCTATTGTGGAAATGAGGGGATTTGGAGGTGAATCGATGTCCCAACATTCGCTGAAAGTTTGGAGACATTCAGAAGAAATTTTAACGAAGCTAAGGTCTTCCCGTGGTGTGTTGAGGGAGGAGATATGGCGATGGAAGAGCGGATTAGACGCTGCAATGGCGTTAGGTGCGACGATACTTGGAAGAGGCGATATGCTCCAGTGAGGTTAGACCAGATGCTAAGCATTCTTATCATGGGTGAGAAGGATCAGCCAATGGACCTTAGCCTGGAACACGAACCACCAAACCCCTCAACGTTTAAAAGGTCTATCCCTGTCGGCTCACTAGTTTTCATAAGTGAGAAGAGAATTTGTAATAATTCAGTGGCACTCTTTATCGACTTTGTGGGTGAACAAGCACACGGGCAGATTCCGAACGTTACAAAGGGTTTGAACAAGCTGATGGAGAGCGGACATTCATTTGCATGAAAACACCTGCATGCACAACCCTTTATGATCCATACACCAACGCATTCATGAAATGACGCGTGCCTTAACAACTCAAAGGCGACAGGAAAAACGCAAGGGAGATATCTAGCGCCCCTGTAAAATCCAGGTATGGACAAATCAAAGATACGTGTGAAGAGTAAGACAGGTAGCTGCCATTGGAAATTTGCAAGTCAAGGTAGCAGCGGATGATTCATAAGCCTCTAGCATCGCGCGTTTGAGATAAGGGCTCATTTCTTAAAATGGCAAAACAGGAATCGCAAGCACACCATTTCGATATGTTCGTGTGTGGATTGGCAAACAAGATGGAACTGAAAGTGCCTGCCATCAGAACTGGAAATCATATGGCCATATGAGGCTGGTAAAATGACACCTGAAAACTACTACAAACAATGGCGATTACCTTCAATCAACATGTTCACTTATCGCCGGATTCCTTGGTTTAAGAGCCCAGAAAGCGTAAAAAAACTACTGAGAAAGGTTATGAGGACGAAAAGCAATGACTCGCTAATTTACCCTACAGAACGCTTTAATCCACCACTGGATAAATTAGACTTCCAGAAAAGACCACAAGGAACTATGGTTAGGTTTCGAAGATGTATCTTTCAGAGAAAAGGAAAGCGCCATCTCACATCCCTCCTCTAGCCCATTAGCCAGAGAGGAGCCACCCAACTGAATTCAAAGCTGAGTATAGGAATTACCAAGCCAAAACAGAAAAAAAATTGTGCAGGAATAGAGAAGATGAAGGCACAAGAGGAAATAAGGTCACAAGATATAAACACATTAAGCTGTCAAAAGGTTGCCTTCGCAAATGACAACAGGAGTGGAATGGCTACGCAGAGTTCAAAGGAAATTTAACCACACATAAGGGGGTAATTAAAGTTGTCTGAAATGTAGAAGCAAGACAGATTTAGGCGACCAATCAATTATAGGAAGTTCAGCGACCTTCTGGATCCAAATCCTCAAAATGATAAAAATGCCTTGGGACGAGGAAGGTAATAGAGAATTCTTCAAATAACTATTCGGGGAAGGGTCGCAACATCATGCTGCTAAAAGTTTTCAGCCGTCAAAATGCTTTACGGAATTGGAGAATGAAGAGTACAAGCAAAGCTGTAAGAAATCGTCGAATAAGCCATTCAGTGACAAGATGGTAGAGAGGAAGGAGAATGCAATTGGGCAAATACTACTGACGATCTAGGCTTCTACAAGCAATTGGATCGACGAGACAATTCACGTGGCCAAACATTAGGTTGACGCAGGATGAGATGAATGCCAAAATAGGAGAAAAAAGCGAGGGCGGAAAGAGGACTCACAGACTCTCACGCGCCGAATTGACTCCATTGGTGCTACGAGAGTGCGGAATGGAGGGAGTCGATGAGAAACCGTTAGCTGCTTCTTTTTGCGCTGGTCGCGAGCTCGATTTCTCTGATTTGGAGCGAGATGCTTTCTAAATAGATGATCAGAAAAGACAAAATTCCAAGTATTGTGTCACCAAGGTGTATTAAAATAAGCATTGCTCTGGTACTATAGAAAAGAGATGAGTGGCAGTACATTCCAGCCAAAAGTGTCATTCGAATTCGCCTGCTCAGTAAGCTGATCACCTTGCAAGTTGATTGCTTGTCATCCTAACATTTGAAAGCACAATGAAAGGCGGAACGGAACCACGCCGAAATACATGTGTTTAATTGTACGATCTTATCAGCCTCTACGATCTTGACTATCGATTAGATTCAATGGCGTCGCACATCTGTTTACAACCTCCTCCTCCTCCTCCCCCATGTACTAGGACCAAAAACTCGTCCATTCCAATATGTCACTACGTTGCCGCATTGCTCTTGGGGGAAGTGAAGGCTACGGCTATATCGGGGTAAGCGAGACTGATTCAGTGAACAGCAAGTCTTCGTTTCGTGGACTAATCACCTAACCTTGTAATCCTGGAAGCCAGTGTTTGTGAATGGTTGGAACTGTCCAACAATCGGTGAACTCTCAAACTTTTACCCAAAACCATCAGGTCCTACCACCATTTGTAATTCAGACTATTGGTCGAAAACCCTCCATAAAGTGTTACCACCGTAATTGCTAGAGGGTGGCATGAGATACCACTGAGTCTTAAGCTAAGTGCGACGACAAATGTGTCGATAACGCAAATCCATCACTTGATGCTCCTTCTACTCAAAGTGCGAAAGCTTTTAAGCACTACTGCTTTTTACAGTCATTTTTGGTAAAAGCAATAGTAATTCCTCATGCAACGATGAGGAAGAAGCATTATGTCTTCAAACCTTGATTGTTCTGGTGGAAAGCGGCGATTTGGAAGAAAACGGGTTATTTGTACATAGACTGCTTGCAATGAAAACTATGACGCACTATCTTAGATGTTCTCAGCGCAGGTCTCTCACGTGATTAGGACTAGGATAACATAAACGAAACAAAAGAAACCTGATTTTTTTTGTCATTTTATTGCTTATGCGGTGAATCATAAAGTACCTGATTCAAAAATTATCCAAATAATTCTTCCATTTTTACAAAATACATTGGGGAGATAAAGAAGAGAAGGATAATGAAGAGGATTGGAGACAATATTGACGATGAATCCTTCAAAAAATGAATAAAATTTATTCTACGTGGTAGCGAGTGAAAATGTTTTCAAAATGCACTAAATTCTTGCAACGCAGGTCTGAAAAATGTCTTAACCATTTCCAGTTTTGCCTCACCTTCAAGTCCAAACAAAGTATTCCAGTCTAAAAGTGCATTTTTACTGTTAATGCTTGGGTAAACACAATGAAGAGGACGTAACTTAATCTCTAAAAATGTTTCAGAAAGGTGAATGTTAACCGTGGTTTACTACTCGTAGTGCGCAAGCTCATAGAAGACTGATTAGCATAGCGTGCGTGACACTTTCTGAGCGGCTTCTTCAATAAGAGAATTGAGGCGATAATGCAGACAATTCACCAAAGACAACAATCATTACCATCAAATTGACTAACTAGAAGCTAAGCAACAAAAAAATTGTTCAACCTATGTAAGTAAGTGACTGCACATATCAGAAGGATGCAGACAATAAAGGTTCCACTTTTGAATGCCTTTGTCATAAGAAAATAACCATGACCATGTGAAGAGAAACATGTTGTTTTGATGGTTACGAATGCAGCAAAAGTAGTTTGGACGATGATAAGGATTGTTAATACAATGATACTTCATTTCTGTTTGACTCACAGAACCGGTCACCTAAATCACAATGACTCACAAAGAACAGAATAGCATTTTTGGTGACCCCTGCTACCTTGGCAAGCGTTTGGGTCAGTCGGTCAAATAGCAGCTAGAAGAGTCAATTAGCCTCGTTACGATGGGAAAAACAACTCCGAACGAAGTAACAATGGCAACTTTTAACGCAAATATTACGCAGATTAGTAGGGATGTAAACGGGCTTACAAACTTGCTGACAAAAACAATCAATCAGACACAGGAAATTGAGGAGGTAACAGGTGACCAGTCATAAGACAATTGCTAAAACGAATGAAGTAAAGTGAAGTGATGTAAATAAAGTAATCCTTTAAGAAACCTCAGGATGCATAGCCCCATACCAACGAGAGATCACGTGGAAATTAGTATTTGACAAGTACTGGAAACCGCAAGAGACGTAGAAACGATTTACAATGTAAGCGAACCGCATTCGAAAGCTGAAAATACATCGCAAATCAAGTTTAGCTATTTGATCCTGCCAAAAAAGTGTGCACACGAAAAAAAACTTGCAAATGAGCAATTGCAGTGACTACCACTTACAGAGGCAGCCAGCGAGAGAGTCCAAAGTTTAATCATCTAGGGTGAAGCAAAGTAGGAACCATGCGTAGCTCCTGTCATATTTCGCGGCAAACATAAACAAGAGGCTTTGATGGTTTATTTCGGTTTCAAAAAGGTAGGCTATTGACACTTTGTTAAATGTGAAGGAATACATAATTCCAATGACATTTGTTACCATAGTTAGAGAGTGACGGTTGATGCAAACAGATATTTATTGCATTAAAAGTACCGACTGTTAAAGAAGGGGTCAAACAACAAGACTCGTCAGTCTTGATGGAACACTGTCGATAAGCCTGGAAAGGACAATAAGAGAAGCAATCTCGATACAGAAAGTTATACCATCACTGATCAACCATCCTGTACTTCAAATGGCTAATCACCTTCCGTAATGGAACTGTACATGGTGCCTTGGAACTTCTGTTGAATAGTTAGTGCATTTTTGGACGCAGAGATGAGCGAAACTGACCGCAATGGATAGTTTTCCAGTCTATTTGATGTCCATGTCACACAAGGACAGCATCGGTCTTGCACAGATGGTGTATGTAAAAAAGTGAATGTAAATTCGGCTTCAACAACTTTGCTCATAAAGAGGATGATTCTTCAGGTACAAAGAAAGGACGCGATACATCAATGACGTTAGGAAGAAGCTCTCATAGTCTCTTGACAGCGTAATCACTATCACTTCTGGCTCATAATGACTAAAAAGCAATTGCTGAGAGGAGTGCCAGAGATTGTGGTAAATAAGACTAAAAACACTATTTTTAGATTTAGTAAATTTTGTATCCTGCCTGAAAGCTCCACCATTCTTTCATGCTGCAATAGCATATCGATGTTCGCATGGCTAATTACGACTTCACAAAAGGCTTGCATCTAGGTTTACAGTTAAAGTTTATTAAATATTTGACGACAAAATTGAGGCAATGGGTTTTTTACTAGAGGTCTACAAATATGCAAATGGCACAAAATTCCTATCAGAAAGGTCAACTAAAATATGACTTAGCGATGAGTGGGTATCGACATCAAGAATGACAGAAGTCCTGGTAAAGGTTTACGATTAGGCCATGTAGACGTGAACCAAGCTGAAAACTGAAACGAAAAAAATTTGCACAAATTAATACATCGCTCCTCACCGAAGCGCCCTTAGAAGTCAACTTGAAAAATTGATGGCCAAATTTGCGTCGAATGCGCAAATTGTTAATTGTCCCATTGGTGGTGATTGGGCGCTTGCACTCAATCCATCGAGAATCCCCAAAGTTAGGTTTATTGGAGCCACTCTGTTGAAGACGTTCCTTACACTTGTCGGAGAGGAGGCGAGCCTGAACGTCAAATTCGTCAACTGTGTGCTTAGCCAGCCTATCATCCAGGAACTATAAAAGAAGAACGTCATAATGTGCAAGATTTGTCAACAAAAAACGCTTAGCTAGAACAGAAATCGAGCTTATGACAGGTAGGAAATGATGCTGGTTTGTGTGATTGAAATACGGGCTTTCCACAATCCGAACGCTTGTTCGTCGAAATTGATGACGGGATAGGGATGGAGAAGTCATAAATAGGAACCTTGGTAATTTACAATGAGTACAGCAATACAGTAGTCTGCCTCTGAGGAGCTGAATGCAGAAACTAGCACCATTGTTGACAAGCGAAGACACAACACACACTGTTTTATGCACACTTTGTTAGGGTGCACGCACACTTGTCACATGCACCGCAACCGTAAAATCGTAATCAGAAAACCCTCGTCTATTCCTTAAATGGAGTACTGAAAGTCGAGTTCAGTCAATCATTGTGCCAAAAGACAGACACAAGAGATAGTATTTTATCAAATTACAAAAATGAGACGATGAGTCGAAAGAGAAGACACCCTTTAAGTCATGTGGAGTTCCAGTCCATTCGGAGGGAATCTTTATTGCACTGCGACGTCGAAGTAACTTGATGCTAATCTACAAACCGTATGACCGTATTCATCATGATCAAAATAAAAACCACTAAACCTTAGAAAGATGTGCACTCATTCAGTGGCCTGTCACAACTTCCTTTCAGCCAGTGTAGGGTACTGCCCCTTTAAATGACGAAAATGACTTTCGAAAACAGCTCATATTGTTTTGCATCCAAAAAAAATAGTAGGAAAGAACAAAAGTTACAATGGTATTAGAATATTACCCGTAGTCCTATACGCAAACGCTTAGGAAAAAGTGCACAAGTGCACATATAAAGCAAAACAGCTCCAATATGCTGGGAAGAGTATAAGAAGAAGTCTCAAACGAACATAGCAATGTATATAAAATTTTGTTTACTAGTGCTTTAGAGTTGATTCAAATCCGATTTACTCGTGAACTTTTAATTGAGGCGGAGGTAAAGTCAACTGAACAAGGGCTACAATAATGTGCCCTTCAACAACGTAAGCAGCTACAGATATGCTGTTCGAGAACTTTAGATTCTCCGAGGATTAAGTCTTAGACAAGTTGCGGCTTATCCTCAAGCACTGAAGATCACGCAGGGTAAGATTTGTGCCCATCTTTCACATAGATGTTAGCATAGGAGCTAACAATCAGTTCGAAATTTTCTTCCCATCGAGGGACGGAATGTGAAATGAAGATGGATTAACCAAAAGCAAGTCCACCAAGCGAGGATCAGCGGCCCGATTTAACAGCACGAGGGCATTTCAATAACGCCACGTCGATGTATGATTTCAACCGACCTTTTGTACCAAATGAATTCATTATTACACTTCACTAAAGAGTCAAATTTGACTTCTAAATACATCACTTTTCCAAATACTTACAATAAAGTAACCCGATAAGGATTCATTATTTAATTGAAGCAACAAAAGAGGGCCCTTCGAGTAAGAAAGCGAAGCAAATGACCGTAAAAGTATCTCAGAATGGCTTTCGAAAACTCCAACGACCTTGATTTATTAACTATATAACGCACCCCATCTGTTTCGAACCGAAGAAAGGCCCAACAAATACTCAAGCAACGTAGTCGTTCTTCGGACTTTGCCTGGAAAAAAATAATCCAGCAAGTGGAACCAAGAAATGCACTATTAAAAGAGCAACCCCGTTTCATGCAAGAAATGTGTTTACCGCAGGTTAAATAGAGCAAGTAGAATAAGAGGCCCTTCCTAAGGCATCCAGTAAAGAAAAGGAGAATGAGATGAAAATAGTTATCGCGAAAATCATTAAAAATAGGCAAATCAATCTTTCTTGAATAGCGTTTCACTTTTATAAGAAAACAAGAATTGTTCAGATGTGTGGCTTCATGAAAGAGTCAGCCTGGAAACCAATGAATGCTCGGCTAAGTGTGTTCCACATAGTGCACCCTAGGTATGCAAATTGTTGCTCTATTGCATAAAAAGACCATTTTCGGACTTCCGAGTCTTGGACCGACTTCAAATACATCTTTGAGTAAGGAAAGATTCTAGATCTGGAAGGAACAAGTTCAAAAACAAACAATATCCTTCCTTGGACTAATTGAACATCTTGTCAACAGATCACAGAAGAGTATCGAATAGGAAAATCTTAATTTGCAAAAAGACCTCCAAAAGCAAGCTCCCTTGTAGCAGTATTGTCAGACCTCAAATTGCGGTTCGAGAGATCAAGACTAACCTTTAACAAACCGGGATCGCTTTTAACGAAGTGACGACACTGGAGTCGAGAAAAATCGCGAACAATATTGCTATCACTTTTAAGCAACTTCCGAATATTGAGGGGAACTCCACAACCATCACCCAACCTTCGTTACTATCCTTGACATGAAAACCTCCTATTAAGGTTAATAAATAATGTAAAATTTCAAAATTCATCCAATTTTACAGTGCAGATAGTCGCAAATAGATCAAAGGGGGCTCCCGATGTAGTGCAAATCTACCAAGCTATTTGTTTCAGCTGAGGGGCACTGACGGTGACAAGGCCATTTCTAAGCTAGTAGAAGACGAAACAGAAAATCAGTCGTGTAAAGGTTCACAAAATTCAATCTGACATTCGAAGCAGGACGTTAAATACACCAGGTCAGTCACATCTAATACGACAATGTTGGAAGGGTGGACACGGAAACAGCTGCAAGGTATACTTGCAACCAGATGCAGTGAATGGGAAACACATGAATGACCTACACAATGGACCATCTGAGACTCGTACAGTCGCTGAAGGAAAGTTTTTAATTGTGGGCAATCCTGACACGCGATCATCTGTTGGAAATCCACGTGACCAGCTGAATCTCTGCAATCGCGGAAGTACCCTACAAGGAAAAAACTAATGCTCTTAAGAAGATCATTGTCATAGCAACTTACGCCTGGGAACTCATCGTCTAAAGTATGAGAGACGGTCTATTCAAAGTTAAGTTTTAAATTCTGATGTCAGTATATCTGAATCACCCTAGAATGGCTGTTCTCGTAAAAAAAAACTATTACAAATAAGATCTCGCGATTATTAGCGTGCCGATCAAGATGGGTGGGTATCAGGGCTGGGAGTTACGAACAACCACGGCTGGGAGTATTAATAACTTCCATACTTGCCACGGTCTAATAAAGCATGCATAGTATTTCATATAACCAAAATTTACCTAATTGTCTGGCTTTATCCAACAACTTATGAAAAAGCCAACCAGCAGTGAAAGCACCAAGAAGATTCCTGTTTTCACTGGATGTCATTGCAAAGCCTTCAGAAATGCCATAAAATTAACAAGCAACTTTTTATAATTTCACGCTGTTGATCCAGAAATGCACAAAAAGAAGACAAAAGTGGGACGCGTAACGCAAGGTAAAACTTGTTTACCGATAGAACAAATCACACGTAATCCATCTCTGTACACCTTCACAGATGTCACTTTTAAAGTTACTTGATTACCGTTTAAAAAAGAAAAGACTTGCAGACGAATTATTGCTAGCATTTGCGGACCCGTTAGTTTGTCTGACTTGTTTGTTCAACAAGAGAGCCTTTCGTGATTCGACTTGTGCTGGTGCCACCCAAAACACCAGTTTGTCAATGTACCTGTACATTTGAGGTAAGGCTACTTGTAAGGAAGTACGTTTCAACTCTATCCAAAATTTCTTCTGTGGTTCGTTATTGAAAACAGCGAACAGGCAGGCTACAATTCGACGATACCATAAGAAAGTCCCTAACGTCCTAATGTAAATGGTGGAATTGAAGAAGAATCAAAACAAAAAATTAAGTCCTGCTGCGTCGAACTTTGGCAAACGCTGGAACTTCTTGTTTCTCTTCCTTTCAGAAAACCAAGGATAGCCGTGACGGATGATTAAGCTTGAGCAGTGAATGCATAAATGCAATATGATCGGTTACAGATATTTGTCGTCCAGCACAAATAAAGTAAATAAAAACATTGCAATAAGAAATGTTTAGAGAGACTTATAATGATCGTTGGTCCTCCTTCGAAAATGGTTTCAGACTATTCGGATACCACTCGAGCGATTAAAGGAACGATCATAAAGAAGGTGATTATGTGGACGGAAGTAGAGGAGAGGACTATTGCAATCCCATCCTTAATTATATAAATCTTCTCGTCATTAGCAACCCAACTATCGCAAAGGTGACAAAAAAATTACCACGAGTCCTCCATCTTCTCTGTAAGTAGATTTCATCGCCTCAGAAAGCAGAGCTGCGTAAAGCATCGTAAGTACCAAACTGTCGTAGCAACAAATGGCATCAAATTAGGTGAACTGCGAAATTTATAGGTCCGATTTGTAGTTGTTCCAGGTCAGGTCAACGTTTTAGATTCGCAAATAGTTTTACACTTTTGTCCTGTAGACTGTACTGCCCCAGGCATTGAGAACAGAAGCCTCTAGCCTTAGCAGCTCAAGCACCAGGGCATCAACCCTAATACTACTAGACTGTTTCAAAGTTATAGAAATTGCTCAATAAATATGAAGTAGTTGGTGTCCCAAAGTTGGATAAGCCAATTCCGACTTGTGCATAATATCTGCAGCAAACATGACAACAGTTAGACCCGAGTGCTGATGCTAAGTGAAGGAATATCCAAAGAACCTCCGACTATTCAACTGAATTCGAGAGATTCAATACAGCGTTCTACATTTGCCCCATTTAGCCCCAGGTTTAATTGCTTCAGTAGCTGTTAATCGGTCATTAAAACTAAAATGACATAAAATACCAAACTGAAGATGGTTCCCTCTAAGTAGTTCGACGTGACCTCATAACGATGGGAGTCTATAGCCATACTAAAAAATGCCAATAAATGAATCTAGTAAGTAATCGTAAGTAGCTCTCCCAAATAAGAATCGAAAGACAAATGTTAACCCCCTGAGAAAAGACCAACCTCCTAGCAGTAAGAATAATTTCATCAATCGAGTGATATTTAAACTGTAATGCCATTTTCACGCATTTCATTTTTGGCCGAAACCGACCTCTTCTGGTTTACTTGATCAGCGTACAACAAGCTCGTTGGAGCCGGAGTTTCGTTTAAACTGTTCACATTCCCTTCGATTTCTTCTGCCAGCAAGGCTACGTGTTCCTTGGGTGCGATTTCTACTTTGAATAAATGAGCGTAAAAGCTAGGACTGGAGAAATAACATATCGCAAGCACACATGCTAATTAGTGATTGAAAACGGAGCTTAGCACACCAACCTACAATGAACGACCATCGACCTTCTATCACTTCTATCACTTCCTGATAGCGACCCACCAGCAACTTGTGATTTACTTAGGAGTGCAAAGAAGACAGCCTCCATTCACATACACCAGATACAGCAGAGGTTGTTATTCACAAAATTGAAAAAAAATTCGAGATGTGGTAGGGAGCACAAATGATACACGGACTCACCAACGAGTTGTGATAAAGACTCGGCAGAAGATGACAAGTTCCCAAAATTTTCCTGGGATCGTTGCAGTAAACAATAGCTGAACTTGTACGACATCGTTGGCGAAGTACGCTATCAATGGTTTCGGTTTCTGACACTACCAGCAATTCGTAGTAATGTCTTTCCTTCATCAGCAGACGAAAGCCTTTCCTTCCTTTTCAACCAGTATTATTGTTATTTGTGCTTGAAATCCATGTTAGCAAAAATTAGTTACTAATTGCCAATCCCATATATCCAGTCGCTAATATGTATGTGACCGTGTGCAAAGGCAGTCAGATGCTTTGTGAATCAACTGAGGTTGAGCACTTCTCAACCAAAACACTACGGAAACAAAGGAGCGAAGCAAAGAAACAAGTAACCCATGTTTCCAAAACCATAAGTTTTTTTAAAGTCTACAAGTGTGCTTGCTCGTTGTTTCAAGGGTAGGCTTCTTCAGCATTCATAGGGTGAAGATATGACCGTTCAACCATGTCCATGGTCTTTCAGAACCTCTGAGCACTAATAATAAATATTTAGCAACATAGGGCACGCGGTGTTAGAACCTCAGAGGAGACTTGCAATTGCCAGCAGCAGCGTGACTAATCTAAATGGAGGCTGCTCTTAATTTTACTGGTTTATGGAGAGAGGATAATCGTTTCGGTTGATTGTGCCTGCAGAGAAGCACTACACATGCACACGTGATGGATTGGAGTAAGATATTTGCGATGAAGGGTAAATGAACTCCGAGAAATCGCCAATGAATTCAAAGCCATTTACATTGTATCTCCTGTGGCAAAATAGCATAACACACCGTTGCGAAGATTGCAGCAATAGAAGAACAACCAATGCAGAGCATTGGCCGGCTGGACACATGCTATCAAGCTTGCTACGCAAAAAAAAGAGAACGGAACATGAGATATCAAAAAACAAAATTGAGTTATTGGATAGGGTGCAGATTGTTATCTTTCCCCTATCAAAGTCGGTAATGACGCTGAATTGCACATGAATCCATCCGAACAATAAATTTGAAGCAGATAATTTTACGATCAGCCATACTTCGAACTATGCAATAATGGAACGATGCCCACTCTTCCCTTCCTCTCATCGCATCCTACATCACTGACTTCTTACCTCCCTCATCCATTATCCAAATCTAAAGGAACTTTAAACAGTTAACTCCACATTGTGATGACAGAGTTCACTGGAGGGTTAAAAAAATTTTACGGATTCAGCAAAACTGGAAATGATACCATCGAGAACGATATCAATGCATCGACCATCTACTTTTTTCAATTACCTGAAAAATGCTACGCCTCCAGCCAGACCTCATGAATAGAGGTTAGCAAACAGTGAATAAAAATACGGCTTCTCTGAAAGTCAATGCGACATAGCTGAAAAATCCCACCTAGCTTATTTGTCTAACAGACGGCAGTTCGCAAGATTGGAAAACATCGAGTTTTGAGACGGGATGTTTGCAAAGTCAAATCTAGTTCATAACTGACCTACCACAACTACCTTCAGTCCATTCATTACATACAAAATTGCTTCAGCTGAAGTCGGCGACATGACTCAGCTGCTGGCTAAATACAATGCTAGCATTTTGCAAAAATCATCCTTCAATAGTCAAATCCCTATCCATTAAAGCTACGTCACTACTGTAATTGATTGCATATCTGGGAAAAAAGTATTTACTGTTAATTTTATGCATTTCGCAAGCTACTTTAAGTGGCGGTGTGAATTGTTACAGGTAGTTGTCGCTTCGTTAAATTCAGGTTCGTTAAGACCTGAGGAAAAATAACGAAAGCTCGAGTTTGCCCTGAGTCTGGAGACATTGCAGTTCATGTGCATTGCGCAACATTGAACAGTAGGGAGTAAAATTGGTTCTCGCGCCAATAATCACACTAATTTCCAGTCAGACCACTGTCTTCGGCCTATGGTAATACAGATAGAGATCTAGCGAACAAAATTCAAGGAATCACTAACCTAGGAGATTGACGATGATGGCAAAGAAGGGTTTAGCCTGATGAAATAGGAAATTCTGCACTGGTAGCTGGGAGGTCTTCCATGATGCGAATTCGTGGCTCTTTGTGTTCATTGCCGATTTAAGGAAGCGACTGCCATCGGAGAACTGCAGCCCAAAGAAATCTAGCTGCAAGAAGATAGGAGAGGGGGAAGAAATGAGACTAAATCTGACACTTACGATGGGTGCAGGGACGTCCTCATTGTCCAACTCCTCCTCTGGTACGTTTGCGTAGATTTGTTGGCCATCAAGATCCACTACACGGGTAGCGTAGGTGATGTAAGGTTTGGCTTCCTTAACCAAAAATAAAGAATCATCCCCTGCTTGAAGGCTGTCATTTCGAAGCAAATCTTATACTTCTTCTTCATTACAACAGTTTAACCGAACCAGTCTTATACGACCTTAGGCTAACAGCGAGTTGTGAAGTTAACCTCGATCGACTGTGAGTAGGTCAGCAACAATGCTAACATCATGATAAAACTTAAAAGTATTGCGTTTGTATACGCGAGCTCTGATACTTACATCGAATATACCATGAGATCACGGTGAAAATACTTCCATCCTTGGGGTCGCCTAATCCCCTCAGGAATAACTCAGACTTCGCCATAAGGCCATTACAAAGGAACAGGAATTAGAGGCTTCATTTTGACAGTACTACCCAACGCAAAATTTGGAATCGCAGAGACTCCAGTTGGAAAAGCCATGTAAATTACAATAACCTTAAGCCACTGTCTTTAGCTCTGTGATTAAGACGAGAGAAACCACATTACCGCTTCAAGTGCCTACACTTCTAGGCTTGTAACGGCATAAATTGCATACGCAAAACGAATGAAATCAAAAGGTAATTAGTCTGGTATTTTTTCCTTACCATACGAGTTTTATCAGCGTATTGTGAACCGATCTCAACGCTGTCTTATTCATACCTCTTCAATGTTTCGACGACCTATGTCTAGATGCTGTCATCAGGTTACATAAACGGAGGAGTCAAACTGTCGGAATCGCTAGACTCGATATGAAGGCAGCAGAATAACCAAATGACAGAATAGAGTTGTGAATATCGCGTGAATAATGTGAAATCGGTCAGTTACCAAAAGTGTGTTTAGCAAATCTGATTGCGGCAATCTCAAACAGCTTTGTGCTCAAATAGTATGAGAAAATGGGACTAAGAAGCAGCTACAATAGACACAACAACCTAAACCGTGCACTGAAACCTACTTATCCTCGAAGGGTACCGTTCAGTTTACAGGCTCTTACCCAATGCCCAATAACCACCAGTCGAACCATTCCATGGGATTTTGGACATCTAAGTAACTAGCACGAACTAACTTAAGAACTGCGAATGATCCTGAATAATCACCCTACCATCATCTTCGATGGGACGAATGACCGAGTAATCACCGACACGCTTCCATGGCCAGCTTTGAAACGTAACAATTGAAGAACCTTCCTGTTGGACGCATAGTACAATACTGAAGATGCTATGGCCTGCGACTTTGACACCTCTGCCGACGGGACAGTCGCAATCAACTAAAAACTGGCAGTCGCAGTTTTGCGCAAACAATCCCACAGGATTTGAAAGCACGGTGCTTACATAAGAATAAAGCAATCGGAATTTTCGATTCGTGTTGATTGAAGAGAAGCAACTTAGTTCACTTGGCTATGGACATGTCTTCACGTACTGCACGGTGCAAGTAGGGAGGAATCTGCTTTGATAATATTTTCAGTGATCTGTAATTGGACTCATACATTAGGGACACAAGCAACTAATAATCAAAAACTGTCGACTACTTATAGCACGCTCGAGTCCAAAGTTGCAGTCTAACAACCTTAAGAGTAACTTGAGCACTATGTGATCAGTAAACCATAAAATAAACCTGAATCCGTCTTGTACTTTCATGAAGAAGTGAAGGCAACACTATCCTCTTTGCAGGTCCAAATCAATCACAATTTTTAAGCAGCATTCGCGAAGCCCTCAAAACGATAAAACAGAGCAAAATCTCGGAGAGTTGAAGGGTGATTTTGAATAATCTTCCATGAATTGCGAAATTATTACTTCAAAGATGAGCGAAATAAGCAAACCCCATGGCAACGGTGCTAAAGCTAAATGGAAGAGCTAGCACATTCAAGGCATCCGCCAGTGTTAAAAAGCACTTTTCAACACTGTTGAAAGTGACCATCATTGACAAAATAGCAATGAATATAGGAGAACAGTCCTCAGTAGCACTTTGGCTCAAAACTATAAATCGCTGGCCAAATAGGCTGCGTTAGTGCTTGAAAAAGACCGACAACAGCGGCCTATAGGAGGAAGAAAGGTCAACCACTCACCTCATATAAACAGGAGTGAATTCCGGCTATGAAGGGCACGGGTGACCTACAGATGATAAGCCACAGTCGAAAAACCTACTCAAGAATTTGTAGAAACTTCCTTGACAACACTGGATATATCGGTGCAACCCTGGTTGGACAAATAGATAAACGCAAAACCAAAGTGAGCATTTACCATGAGAGAGGATGGAGCAGTGAGACTGCAGCGATAATACAGTAGGTTAGGCGTTGTCGACTCTTTGAGTAGAAGAGAATGCTCTTCTCCAAAAGCATACTGAATCACAAGTGGAGTGATGGAACGACCTCTCTTACCTGGTAAAAATGTCTACCCATTGATGGGGCTCCAATGAATAATAGTGTTCAAGAGCCTTCTGAGGAAGAGAGGAATTAGTTATACAATGAAAACTTACCAAAAAGTGAGGGTTGTTGGGGTTTGGTATGGGTAATCGAATATCCTGCCAAGAGGAAGCACGAAAAAGGATAAACTCGAAAGCAAAAACTACGTCGGTCTGTATGTGTGAGAGCGCTTCTGAGGCAATAAATTTGCGTGCCCTACGCACAAAGGCCAATGACATAAACAGTGGGGTCATGCCGAGGCGGCACCATCGTCACCATTGCAATGAAAGTGCAGGAGTTAAGACGTGCTTTTAACGGAGCATGAAGGCCAAAGAGCAGTGCGGCTGCGAAGTGCGTAGGCCACTCGAAGAACAAAGCATGCGTGGTTCAAGTGGATCGGGCGGGCGAATTAATTACACAGCTTGAGTTTTGTCTACTTCTATTTATGGTAAGAGACATTTGTTTTTTTTTTTCAGTCTATTCGGAGAAGTTAGTATAACTCACTCGACGATGGGTTGGGGAAAACCTATAGCCGCTCGTCGAACGGTACTGCAAAATCAATGTTAGGATGCATTTGGATCATTTGTTGAGTATGATGCTGGCAAAGTGCCGCAAATAGGACATGTCTACACAAAAGGAAACCCTTAAAAGCCTAGGATTCGTGAACGCTAAAACAGTAACAATATGAACCTACGATTGCCAAATGCCTAAAATTCTCAGGCACCTTTACTCTCGCGAAAAAGTTATCCTCCTTTCTATGGTGGTTCGTAACATGTGCATGTCTTCTGCTTCAGGAAACTCGACACAGCACCAACATTCAGCACCTCTTCAAACAGAAAACCAAACCAAACAGTATAAACTTAAGTCAAAAATACACGCATTTGTGGTTCAAGATATAACTGTGAATGAATGAGCTGCCTGGTAAACTGCTAGAAGAGGATATCATATGAACCAAAAGGAGGGTAAGTTTGATTCTGAAGTGCGCGTTGGTTAACAAAACTGGAATCCAAGATGTGAGCGGCAGTAAAGCGCGGCATACAAAATGTCCTAATCAATTAACCCCACAATTTCCGCCAGCTTCACACAAAAGCATTCGAAAGTTGTTGGCGTTTTGACACTGCAATCTTGACTGTTTATAGAAACAATTAACAAGCTTCAACAGAGCCCATGAATTCAATTACAGTTTTGTGTGTGAGCACACACGGCACTCACCCCCAATGCTAAGCAAGAAACAAAACCGCTGTAGAAGTGAAAAAGTGTAACAGGTTGCGAGAGGAAAGTGTCATTTCCGTTTAAGGTTTGTATGGCTTTGAATTGTGCTTTACACCAGATGGGGTTAAGGCACATCAGCAAGCGGTAACGTAATTTATTCAAGACATCACGTTATAATTGCAGTGATTTCCTGAATGGGGAATACTCTAGATACCACCCCTGAGAGCTCACACCTCAGTCATAACAAGCCAACAACTTGTTTCTTTTGACTGTTGTAAAGACGACTATGCTTTGTATAAACACATTTTAGGACATGTTTCAGGCAGAACCAAGAGCGATGTCAGAGCTGTCGCAAAAGTAATGAAACTCCACAGACCTAATTTGTGCGAAAATAAGGTGGCTGGAAGTGAGACAGCTGTCCGCGACTGGTAGTTCGATTATGTACGCTAGATGTTATATGCTCACCCAAGATGCATAGGCATGATCGAAATAAACTTGACAGACCCGTCAGTCCAGCAACATTGCTTGGCGAGAACATTTACAAACCGGTTCAATAAAGCGATTTTTGGATTAGTAGTAAAATTTTTAGTAGGAGAAAATCTATCCCAACAGGTGACCGCAGCTGCAAGGGATGGTTGTGACCAAAGGACAATGGCGTCTTGTAACATTTCCCGACCACCCTAATTCTTCCCTTCCGCCTTGACAACGGCACTGCAATTATGCGTAAAGAAGTTCATAGGGGGACGAAAAACCTTTTACCAAACACAAGGTAACGCGTGACGTACAACTACCGTAAGTGTTGGTAATGTACTAAAAGAGCTCAATGAACTTGTAGGTCTTGACAGAACATTATACCTGTAAGACAATCTAACTTCGTGTACAAAATAAGATGAAAATGATGCATCAAAAGGTAGATGGGAAATGGACACCAGTGTAAAAGAATAATGCAAAGGTAGGGCAAACGACGGATACCAACGATGTGAGTGATTTTGGCTTCAGTATGAATTATGTCCATAACAGCGACTCAAGAGAGCATAAGTGGTGTATCATAGAGTTTACATTGACTACAGTAACTCCAGAAGAGCACAACTTCAAGTAAAAGTTCTGCTGAAGAGAAGACCAAGGTACGCGGAATCTGTGTAGGGAACAAATTAACGAAACAAGTTTGTCATTCTAGCGATGATAAACGACTTAAACATCCATATTCCATTCTATTTAGAAGCAAGGTCACTAGCGCGATGGAAGTGGTCAGTCGAAGCATACGGATGTGACGTTAGAATGGAAACAGAAATGTGAGAAGTGAAGGGATTTAGGAGTGACAAAGCTTGCCAATGTATGACTGACACTGTAGTAGTGTTGAAAAGTGCATCAACAAGCGTACAGCCAAATGGATGACAATTCAAGAAACACAACTCTGAAGGGCTAAAATCACCTAGCCGTGTCTGAAACGTATTTGTCGATCACGGGATTCGAGATGTACAACTGTAACTCTAGCAACGCGTAGCCAGTCTGATGGAAGGCATTTCTTCCGAAAAATATAATTATAAATAACAACGAAAAAGGTTAAAAGAGGTTGTGCGAGGAGAGGGCATCAGAAGCCAGCTAGCAACAACTCGGATATGACAACTTCCGTATTGTTATTGATGAGAATAGCAGAGGAGTAGAAAGGAAGTGGCAGAGATTACTCGAAGGGCACTTATTAAATTACTGACGGGAGAACGAATTTATGCAATGAAAACAATTCAGTCGCACTGGACGGGAATCATAGCATCTTGACTTAAACAGCTAAATGTCATTAATGCAGTCATCTCATACCACAAGAAATCGTTTCTGTGACTGGCCAGAATATTCCATAGTGAGGCTATTTTATCTACAAGAATGCTTCAGCCGCATGCAACACAGGCGAAAGTAAATTGGATAGTAGTAATGATAATTCTGTGAGGGCAAGTAATGAGCATTTTGGAGAAAAAAGTAAGGCATAGACAAAAAAAGTTGTAAGAGCGATAGTGACGCACTAAAAACATACGAAAAGGAGGTATTAAAATAAAAAAAAAACAGTGTCCACACTAGCGGGTGCAAAGCGAACGACCGAACCAACGAATGTACGAACGTATGGATGAGCGACCAAAAACAACAATTACCATAGCTTACCATAGGAAGGTTACGCACTTTGGATTGCTAAAATAATCCACAAATACCCAGGATTCTTCCAAAAAACCGCAGAAAACAAACAAAACGTACAAAACAAACGACCCTCTCAATAATTATAAATTCCCGGAAAAGGAGAAGGCTTACCGTACTTGGAGTCTGGGGTAGTGGGTATGGAATGGAAATGGCATTCTTCTCAGCTGGTGGAGGCTTCAAGCCATACAACTTTAAAATAAACTGTTGAAGTATAGAAAGTTGATCGTGTTTATAAAGCTCCTTCGATTTGACTTCTTCCAATAGACGATGGAAGCACTCAAACCATGGTAGGTAACTAAACAGCGTAAAAACAAGAACTAGCAATCTACCTGGTAAAACAAATAAAAATGTCTTCGATAGTTTGGAGACAGTGGGCATATTCGGATCGACCTTCATTATCAGTGAAGAGAAGGATGTAAAACTCCCCGCAACGAGGCCTGAAAGTCAAGTGTGAGGAAGAGGAGAAGGTACTACATACTCTCTACAACAGCCTGGACCAAACTCAATGAGACGGTCTACGAATTCGCGGCCAGTGGAAATAGGAAAAAGAAACCTGGCTAGAAAATCAAAGAAATGAATAAGCAAGAGCAAACAACACTAATATACAGTAAGATGTATAGGAGCACTTCATATAAGGCAGTAAGACTCAAGAAAATCTTTCGACGTCCGATAAGCTTATAAGCGTATAAGGACAAAAATAGGACTACAGAGAAGAAAAAGCGACTTACTTAAGCTTTTTTCAATTTCATAAATGACAAAAAAGTTGAAGAGACTCTCGGAATTTCTAGAAATAGATTAAAAGACAAAACCACAAACCTAGTGACTAGATCAATCATCCGCACAGAGATGACCAATCGGAACGGCAAGTGAGTTCCTTGAGGGTTGCACTGTAGCATTAGCTAATTTAAACACATTACAATAATTAAGTAATCTTGACAGAGTTTTGGTAGCTTTCCAATAAAAAGTCAGTTGCTTATAGCATATGCTCAAAAGCATATTGCTAACCGAAAGAAAATCAATTGTTAGAGCAACCTTGCCTAGTTAAGAGCAATATATGATAAGTTTAGGCTTTAGGTAAAATGTAATGCTAATGTTTATCAAACTTTTTTAACTGCAAGACTACTTATTGTTTGTGCAGGAACTGCCCGTTGATCCTAATGCTCTCAGATGAAGTTTAGTGGAGGAGATTTATTAGGCATTGTAAACAGGAAGAACGGGGATAAGAATAAAGACGAGCCGAATAGTGTATATTATTCGTAAACGGATTCATCATGGTCCTCATGCGCTGAATCGCGTTTGAATTTGCTTCTCACCTCTTTCTTATATAGGTCAACTCAAACATTCTAGTATATATTATATCCTGCCGTTCGAGGCACTGAGCCACACCAGAAGCGACGCTGTACCATAACCTCCTTAGACTGTGGATACTAAAGAATATCAAATAGTCGGCCATGATAAAGGGATCGGCTCTTTCCTTTCTGTCAAATACATAAATGTGCTAAGTGTTAGGCCTAATATAATTTTAGAAATTATTGTAGCTCCACGCTTATCAAGTCGGAAGAAGAACTGACGGCATACTGTAGTCTCAAACTCGTCATGGCCGAAATCCTTACCTGACGCATCCACAGGAGACACTTTGCATACATTTGTAAAGCCTAACATTGTAGGTATGTAAAATCAACATTGTGAAAGTAGAAAAGTATTGCACAAATAGAGTGCATCTTAAGAAGCGTCCCAAGACTTCCTAGCTGTATACATATATTCCAAGGACGACAGAGCAAATGGGCTTGGGCATAACCCGAAGGTTAGCCCACGTGTACAAAGCCAGACAAATCCTTAAGTGGCTGCCGAACGTCACATAGAGCATTATAATTACCACCCGCCAAGATGTACAACATCGATTAGCATAATAGTTTTATGCATCGCGCCTACCTTTAGCAACAAAAAATGGGCCTTGGATGTATGGAATCCGGCAAGAGTGTTAATTAGTATCAATTTTTAAAGTTTAAAGAGCCACCAAGGAGAAGTATCTGTGGTAATTTAACTGCTTCTCTTTATCCCAATCAAAACATTAACAGCGGTAAAGTTTAGTAATGCTTCACTTCGCTTGCTTGGCTTATAAACTCGGTTAACTTTGTTAAATTCGCGTTTTCATGGTTCAAGTGTCATCTTCTTTTTGCAAAACTAAGACATTTGCTGGCAAAATATATTTTTTTAAAACAATGGTCTCTTGCTTATTTGGGATAAGTTCAAAATTCTGTTTTATCATGGTAGTGCTGCTTTGTAAAGAAGAATGTTAAGTAATGGTAAATATACGTAGTCAAGAAGCAGGGCATGAGACTAGACTCTGGCTTTGTTCGATAGACATCGTGTGCCAAAAAACTAAGTTTAATGCAAAGTAACCCCCAGACATAAAGCAGATTATGCGTTTATTGTCAAAACCAACATGTAAACAGACGTTTCATGTGATTAATGTGTTCGTAAAGGTGAGAGGCGGAAGTTTACAGTTATTCCGCTCTAGAAGTAGCTGCTAAGCTGACGACTACTCCTTATAGTACAATTGGAATTCCATACGCTTTTTAGCATTGATCTGCAATGCCGAAACATACCAGGTCTGCCTTTATAAAAATCTCAAGGGTTGAGGTCTGAATAGGGACCTGCGGCTGCATCAGGTAAATCAGATGGACTAATTGAATGCACTTATCTGACCAGCAGCAATAGGTCGGGATGAATACTTCCCCTGCAGCAGAGGGCAGTTTTGAGTGCATCCTCCTGAGACTTTCCATAGGGTGGAAGAAGGCAGCAAGTGGGCTGAATACATGAATCCGAAGGGAATAAAGGAAATGAGACGGAGCGTAGCCCGAAGGCCAGCCCACGAGTACAAGGATCAGACAAATCCTCAAGTGATTGCCGAACGTCAGGTAGTAAACTACACTAAGGGTAAGCCAAAGTAAGCATTGTAATATATTCTAGTTGTTTAAGCGGACTTTGATAGGCGAGAGGCGGAAACGAATTGGAAGCGTGGATCACGTGCGCGAGGTCAACGAGGAGCCTCCCTGCGATTGACACCTCCTGTTCATCACATCTGTATCTTATTCCCCTATCCTTCTTATAGAGATGCCTAATAAATCGTCTACAACCAACTTCCCCTTAAAGTCTGAGAACCAGGGACCAGAGGGTAGACAGGCAATTACTACAAGCATAACCCCCATCTGCCTCGTACTGCATCCTTTTTATTTTGTTTTATTCTTTTTGAATATAACAAATTTCATATGGTGTTAGAGCTGCCTGCCTACCCTTTTGCCCTTGAACCTCAGACTTCAAAAGAGGTTTGGTTGCCGATGACTTATTTGGCACTGGTTACAGAAAGAAGGGGGATTGGGATGCAGATGAGCCGAATAGGAGATATCAGCTGGAGAGGAAAGCATCACCGTCTACGCGCACATGATTCGCATTCCCAATCGATTCCCGCCTCTCTCTTATAAAGTTCACTTAAACAAAATGGAATGTATAACATATGGTTTATCAAAAGAAAGCAAAAGGACGTAGTGCAAACGCTGTCGTTTGCTTAATGCGGTCCTAAAAAATCCCGTGCGTGTTACATAGCGCTTACCAATATATATTTAGGACGGAAACAATTCGTTCTGCTCTTGGATTCCGGCCCTTTTTAAAACCCATTAAAATTAACTAAAACGTAGATAACTTACCCGCATTTGCTATGGGAATTTAAAATATAAAAATTTTTTGATAAAATATTACATTTATATCCCAAATTTTACACAAGTGATTTATGCTTCGTATTACCGTCAACCAGCATTGTTTTAATCCTTCAGATTAAGCGCAATTTTTTGTAATTCTATACTCTACCAATCCCGACTTGAGCTATGTCACTTCAATCAGAACTGGAGAAGCTGGTAGGCTTAACGGTTCCCTACTTTGTGTTCCACTTAAACGCCTTTTTCAATAATCAATATGTGAATGAGTAAATTCTTTGGTATCTGATTGATGCTATTGATTTTTCCCACCAGAAATAAAGTTCCCTGTCGGGTGGTTGTGCGTTCATTATAGGCTTTTTCATTTTATCTTTTTTTCTACAACTTCATGAACAACCTTTTTGCTAGTTTTGCCTCAAAATATGGTACGAACTCAGTCCAATGGTCACAGTGCGCATCCCAGAGCCTTCTTTTGATACTAGATTATACTATGTATTTCAATAACAGTAAAGAAAAGTTTTGTTTTGGACAGGTTGTAACCTATGGAGCCTAAAATAACTCAGGCTTAGATGTCCGTAGGTGCGGTTAGGATAGTTATAGGTGTGGTTTGTGTAGGTTAACCTTGTTTTATTAGCACTTTAAACTTATACTTCTTCTGATTTGTTGGATGGTTCGGCAATTATTTATAAAGCTGTCGGGTTTTAATTTGCAATTGCGACGCAATTACGCCATATTTTGTGGTTCACCTCCCTCATGGCTCACTGTAGCACTTGTGCAATGGCTTTTTTATATTCTTGGTCGACACATTTTATCGGTGCAGTCGACATACCAATGTGGGGTGCGCGTTACATTCCATGTTTTTGTCAACCTTTTGTACGAACAGAAATCTTTTGAGGTTACCAAGTCTATTGTACTTTATGCGTCAGTGAAAGCTGTTTATGTGGTTGTTGCGGCAATCTTGGACTAACTAGTGCTACGACCTGCGGAATGAGGGGAGGAATTGTCATGGCTATGTTACTATACTTGTGGTAACTGGATTCATCGTAATGTTTAGGCCAATGTCCGTATGCGCAGTGTAGCGTTATAACGTTATGCATGAGTTGCTGTAAGGTGGTCTTAGATAGGGTCGAACATTGCAGACCTTGATAAGCTTGAATGTGGAATGTGAATGCAGGTGTTGTTTGGTTCATGCAATCTGAGATACAGATCATAGAAATCGGGGTAAACTTTAATTGCAATGGTAGTACTGGTAAGAACCTTATCAAATAAAAGAATTTCTATGTCCGGCGCCGTTGCCGATTTTGGATATTCGGCATTCTCCTTCATTGTGAACTAGGTTTTGTGCGACAATATGTTTTTTGAATAAATAAATAAATGGCGTTAGGAGCTTTTGGATAGGCTGTGAACCTTTGGCGGCATCAAAGTAAATTGTGCTAATCTTAGATTGAAGCATGTATAAGATGCGAGGAGACATAAGAGCTAATGCATATGTTCGGTGACTAACTAAAACAAACATGGACAGAACATCCCCTTTTGGTACAGATTTGGCTGTAGAAATCACGTTCCAATGATTGTCTGGTTGTATGCAGTCTTTATAGTTAGTCAATTTGTACTGTTTCCATTCAATCGTGCTCGTTTCGGCATGTTTTTTTTGAATTCCTTATCGGACACAACTATAAAGGAGTCATGTTCCATTTTTCTTCCCTTCTTTGCCGCTGTTACAGACCTTCATGCGTGCAAACGTTAGCTGCTTTGAAATGTTTTGCTACTCGACTTTGATGATCATGTTGCAATGAACTACTTGATAGCTTGGGGAAATTTCTTTTTATTGGTCTTGCACACATGTTCATCGATACAAGTTTCAAAGTTTCATTTGTCTTATAAAACCCATCGTCGGTGAGGTAGATTTTATCAGAAGAATCACTCTAATGCGATGATAGAGGACTTTCCATTATCCTATAGACCGAAGTTTACAGGAGACCAAATGAGAGGAAATCAATTGGTTATGTAGTATGCTCATGAGCCCAAAGTCTCTACATCTAGTCATGAGATTGAGTCAGTTCCCTTTCGTTGTGCCACTAGCCACCAGATGAGCGTCGGAAGATAGGCGAGTTGATTAAGGCGAAAGATAATAATCAACAGCAGTCAAAAAATGCCGGCGGGCCAGATACCTCGACGTCCTGGATGTATGAGCAACCGAAAGGTAACGCAGAGGATTTTCTACTGGGCAAGGCCATTCGCAGTCTGGAGGAATTGACAGAGATCAATCGAGATCAAGAAGAGGAGACCCCGGCCCAACGACTCACTCGTCTCGATATGGAAGCTAAGTTCCGAGAGGATCCACTCAATCTCATGCGGTGGGTTTGCTTCTTTCTCAAAACATCAGGCTGTTTCATACTTTTTCGTTCGTTAATTATTCCTTCTCTTCATTGATCGGCTCACTAACCTTCATTTTATCTTTCGTATTTTGGAAATTATTCGGTCTCCATTGGGCCATTAAATTAGTCTTCCCCTAATCGAATCCCACTCCTCACGTGGTGTTTTGTTCTTTAGGCAGCACGAGATGGATAAGAGAAGCGCACTTCTTCAAAACACTGCAAGAATGAAGAAGCTTCAGCACCTGGTTTGTAACCTTTGGTTCTCATTGCCTTTGCTTCTTTTTCCTTAGATTGAATTACAAAATCACGCGAAGGAGAAAGCAGAGAAAAGAAAGGAGGCGAAAAAGATTAGGAATAAGGGAAAGAAAAAGCGAAGGCGAATTTCTTCTTCATCCACTGATTCCTCAGAGAATCCAGAGGATGATGCCATTTTGGAAAAGTTTATCAGTCTCATTCGAAACCCAGATGGAAAGAAAGGTAAATCCCAAAATTCTAGCAAAGGAGAAGAGAAAAAAAATGAAAAGAAAGGAAAACATCGTCATGCTCACCATTCTCAGAAAATGAAAGTTAACTTGCCGTCTAATGAAAAATTCGTCCCCTCAAAACACTTATCACCATTACACCATCCTCAAAACTCATCTTTTGAAGAACCATCGATTCGTTCGAATGACAGATCTAGACGCAGATCTATATCTACATCGAATACTAAGGCTCCCAGAGACTCCGCCGAGGATCGGAACACCCGTAAAACAAGATGCAAGTCTTCTCGATCCCCGTGTTTCAACCAAAGCTCTCAGAAGCAGTCTTGTGAGGATTCTTTCAATCATACTGACAGTAGGGTCCGCCGCAGATCGAGATCCAGGTCTCAGAGAAAGTCTTATGGAGGTCTTATTGATGATGGAAATCGACATCGACCCAAATCCAAATCCCCTTTTTCCACACGGAGGCAGGTTTCTGCGGATTCCTCGCATTGCTCAGCTGATCGATTTCGATGCAAGTTTAGGTCCAGTTTGAAGGGTAACCTACCCAGAAGTTATCAACATCACAGGGACGACAGAACTCGATATAAATCAAGATCCAGATCCTCTACTAATTCTCCACATCGACGTCGATCGCCACCACCTTCGAACCTGCATAGGCGAAATAAACGGAGTTCGAGGTCCAGGTCTTTTGAACGAAGTTACCGAGAAGGGGGACATCGTCGGACACAAGAAGAGATGGCAGCGCTAAGGGCACAGATGATGGCAGATGCAAAGGAACGCGAAGCAGAGCGTCGTCAGCGTTTTGAAAAGCATCAAATGGAAACGGCGAAGGAAGATAAGATGGAAGGGGAGGCGAGAGTCAAACATGGGGCCTCATTTTTGCGAGGTCTTACACTGGACCATGTGGCTTCCACTTCAGTGGAAGAAGTCGTCCAGAGGAATGCAAAATCGAGGCAACGGGGTGGGATGGATGAGAATTTTCTGAGAAGATAAGAGGGCGTTGGGTTTTGTAGCTCTTGCACATGTGTAAATACTATTTTTTTTTAACATAAGCGGATAGTCTTGCTTCTCTATGTTGAAATTATCCCTTTGTGGATGTGTCAATTTCTAGACCCGTATGGGTAATTGCGTTTGAAATTTCGACGAAAAGTTTAAAGATAGGACCTGTTACTGATGAAGAAAGTCGGTTTTGCACCTACGGTTCATCTTATCATCGAGCTGTACTTCTCCTGTACTATTGTATGTGCGACTAAGGCTTTTAACGCTTTGTTCAACGCATAGATGACACTGTTCTCTGTCGGTGACTGCATGAGGAGATTCTGCTGCTCCAGTCTAGATGGCATGAGCTGTAATGGGTTTTACCGACTCCTAATGCCCTTTAAAAGTGATGAGTTGACTCTAAGTACCCTTTACTCAATTGTTCCATCCACTGGGGCCAAAAATGATACTTAAAGACCGTGGATTGAGTTTCCTGCTCCGACAACTTTTACCTACTCTCTAAATCCTAAGTAAAAGCTTAGTTACTTTGCACGTTGACTCAAGCCTGACAGTCACATTTTTGGGTAAATTGCTCCTGATGTGAAGATGACCATTCGCAGTTTGTATTATGGTTTTCACCCACGGCAGTGTGGATGTCGTTGAGCACTATCTGCATTTATTGTAATTTGGTTGCATTGCTGTCCAGCAGTGACTGAGGCCCCGGTGGAAAACATTTGTGCGTGATATCGGTTATTGGATTACCCTCATAGCCTTTTGGGGTGCTCGTGTAAATAAACGAGTTTGTGGGTCCTGGAGTCAACCTTAGTGGCTTCTACTTCTTTCCCACATATTTTCATACATAATACCTGCGTAAATACTTCACTAAGGTCAGCTTCACATCCCAGTTTTGTGGACATTAACAGCAACGATCGGAATCTAAGGCTTCCCGCCAAGATCAGTGTGTTGAGATAGCAGGCTATCGCAGCTCAATCTCAATACAAAGAGATCAAGATAATGCTCTAGAGCATTTTATTGTCTTTCGTGTCTGCTTGACTTTATTCAGGTGCGTTGACTATTTGACTCCTGGATAAAATTAGCCTTTCTTTGGAGGCAAATTCCATATTAGTATTCACGTTTGTTCTGCTAGTACTCACAGGGAATCTCATTCAAACCTAATTTATACGGTGTCTCTTGATCTCGGACGACTATCGATGCCTAATATAGGTCGAAAATTTTCCCAAAAACTGTCAAGCTTGTTAATTGTGGAAATATGAGATGAATGTCATCCACTTCTACCATTGGTTAGTACGAGCCAGGTGTTGATTGGTCTGAGAATTTGATTGGTTATTTATGAGATATGCATTATCGCCCAATGACTCAGCACTATGTACGCTTATTTTTTTCACTCAAATTGTTTGGGTAAATAGTTGATGTTTATGGCTCTGCGACAGAACTCACCGGTACATTAGTGTCCTTAACATTAAGTTTTTCACACAAGGCATTTATAAATGAAGGGTGATGAAATACGAATTTACATTACCTTACCCTTAAAGGACTGGATATGGGTGTTCTACGTTGCTAGGGTTCGGCCCTTCGGGGTTAAAAAGAACGAGAGAGTTGTAATGTAGTACGTGTGTAACGATTCGCATCTTGGTCGTTGAATGTGCTAGGTGGATAAAATTGAGTTTACAAATTTAGCAGGAGTGGCCGTTAGCTATTCTTGAAACCAAAGGAAAAACAAAGGTTGGTCCTTGTCTTGATCTTTGATAAGATGACTTTTAACAAAGGGAGGAGCAACTGCGCTGGAGACGTTACGCAAAACACGTGTTTTCATAGTAAATTTGTCTACAAAAGATAGTTTTTCCTTTGATATTGCTTCAGTACACTTAAGACTCCTCTCACAACAAGTAGTCTCTATCACCACTGTTCATCCTTCTCCCCACTCTATAGGGGGAATTCAACTGATACGGATGGAGGGGAGCGGCTTGCTAGCTGCAACTTAAATTTCTAAATAGTCATAGAATGGTTTTAAGCCGAAAACGAGATTTCAAAGCTGACACTCACAGACCCGCTTGACTGCCTCCATTTATGTCTTACTCCCCAATGTGGAGTTTGGTTCTTTGCAGTTGATAACCCTGTGTAGAGTGTGATTAATAATAATCTTATTTGAAAGTTAATTTTGAGCTCATTGCGACATGAGGATAGCGACAGAGACGACTAACATGGGATAATGATAAACCAACAAGATTAAGCCTGCACTATCGACCAATCAAAACAGTGGTTATTTTTTGTCATATTCCGAGTCTGAGAGCAACGATGCAAGATGAAGGTTGGGTGCTGCTTTACTAATCAAGCAATGCTAAACTCTTACGCATTCTCACAACAGTGATGCTATTTTTACATCACCATTGACGCATAAGAGGGCCAAATCATACTGCGAATTTCACTAAGGCAGAAAAGTTGTTATTCAAATGCTCATCAATCATAAAAGTTCATGCACCAGAAATGAATAAAATGGCTATTCCTTAACTTAGCAACGAATGGGATTTGAAAGACAGTCGAATCGCAAACCATGCGAATCCTGCGTCGGTGGCCTCCTATCACGGAAAAACAGTAGAGGTGGCAAAACGTTCCCACGCTGAAATAAACATCTTCGCTTCGTTTCTAGCCGACTAATGATGTTGCAGACTACATTTTGTTTAAAAAGACGTAAAGCTAGCGGTCATCAGTAGAATATAAGTCAAGTTTATTTGCTTACTTAGAGTGGGTTTTGAGAATATTCTGTTCCTAGTTATTTTTCGTATACAAAGCGAAAGATGGTTGCCTCTAAGGTCGCCTTTCTAACAAACATTTTTTGTGCGAATAATTTCGGTTATATGGTGTCAATAAATAACTGAGTAAAAGGCTTCCTTTGGATACTATATCATCAAGAGTGGTGACCGTGCTTTCAAATGACTCTCAGCTTTAGAAGTTTAAAAAGTTGACTCTAAAGCACCTCGAAAATTTCTCGAACACGTAATGCTCTGGCAAAGAATGTACTATCAACGTGGGGAAGGGCTAAAGGGCTGTGGTGTGGAGCTAATGCCATTATATCCAACTAGGCAATGCAAATAAGGCTTGAACAAACTACTAAAGCATTACCTCCTTTTCTCTCCCATTGGTGTTCAATTCAGTTCTCTTCGCAGTTAACCTCCAACGCTGGTCATCACAACCACCCCAGTCATTGGATTCGCGTGCAACTGGGACGATTTAGTGATGTACCTTCACTGATCTCTCCTAGCAGTGGCAATGATGATGGAGTTTTGACGGTCCTTGTAAGCTGGCTTGAGGGAAGAGAAAATGTATAGACCGGCATGCATTTCCATTGATTGTTGAGAGAAGAATGGTCTGCAAACAGAGTTACTAGTAGGGGTCAGGGCTCACCAAAGATTTATGAAAACATGATCCTATCTTTACTTTTTCCTGTCATTTTGTTCTCGCTTGAGTACTGTCCCCTTATATCCGTTTACCTGGGTCTCATTCAGCCTGTGGTGAGGCAGAGGAAGCAGTGCGCTTTAACTTTATTTGCAACCTCCAAAGGGTAGTTTCAACTTATTTTTAACAAGACTATTAAGATAGTTAATAAAATTTGTCGCTGGACAAGACTGTGGCTTTTTGCGCCCGTCGGAAGTTGGTACAGGCTTCACTTTCCGCAGTACCTCCCTTTCTTTCACTGCATCAGTCTTTAACACTTTTGTAAGAGGCATTAGAATGATTGTTATTAGTACATTTTTCCCAACGAAAACATTGTTTAATATGCTCAGTTAGGCCCGATTGGATACTAGCAAAGGAACAAGTCGTAGATTCCGCATCTCTCGGTGTTTCAAGCACTGTCTTATGCTCTGGGACCACTGGAATGTTTATCAAAAGTAAAAATAAAACAGCACAATAAGCATTCGCTAATATAGACTCGACACTGGCGGTCAGTGAGTACACCTTTTTACGTCCTCAAACAGAACTTGGAATTGCCACAACGGGCAGAGAAACGCTTTCATTCACTATTCTACAAACTGTTTACATGCAGGCACTTATAGTCCTCTTTTGGAAGGTTAAAAGGCATTTAAGGCTATAAATTCACGCACCACGGGAGTTCCGTAGGTCATATGTCATTTGAGTTTCATAAAGCCTTTTTTCCGGTGTTTGGCAGCAAAGTACTCCTATAAGCGAAGTGTACGACTTAGGTGCCTTCTAAAATGGCAGTGCCGATAGGGTATTTGGAGGGGGCGACCGCTTTTCGACGCAGTGTGTGGCAAACTGTTCAGAGTGAGAAAATCAAAGCCTTACATGGAGGTGAATCTGGTGACAAATAAGTTAACATGAGAGTCCATTCATTGCACAGAAGCCTTCTCTCATAAAAGCCTTGCGAGACCTTTAAAAAGAGGTTAAAAGTTTTTACTTTAAAGGCAATGCATAAATTTTAAAGTTTTTTTGACAAAAGCTGACTAATATTGCTAGGTTATTGACAGCACTGAGTGTGATTTTGGGAGGAAATAACAAAAATACGGTGTGCGCTTTTTGACTCCACGGCTCCTTGTGAGGACCAGGACGACTTAGCCATTCGCTACTACACAGCCATCAGAGGCTAATGTCTCTTGTGAAACTGTTTTCCATTTAAAGGAGCAGTCCATTTCACCTAACATCCCTTACTCAAATAAGAGACAAGTAAAATAAGAAAGCTAGGCACTCTTATGTTCGCCACACTTTATATCCTTCCATTTATGCCATTCACTCTTCCCGTAGAATATGCAAAAGTAAGAAAGCAAGTCACCGATACGTGCGCTTACTGAAGCAACCGAATTTGAATGCCTGCGCCTTTTCCATCCTTTTCAGATGGTTCAGGCTTTTCGCTTTTAAGGACTTCTCTCTAAGCTTAGATTGGCATAGATTATGTTTGATTCCGATTTGCTAGAATGCTCTATTGTATTACGGAGAAGACTTGCAAAGTGTGAAGCAAGAGCGTTTGTCTGCTCGTCATCTCAACTCATAAGGCGCCAACTGAGAGAATGTGGCAAAACCAGTCAATATTTGCATCGTTTTGCATTTGTCAGAAGAGCCAATTCGGTTGACACCAGTTGACGTGCCTGCTAATTTATTTTCAGCTTTGGAGGTTGGAGCATTATCCATTCGACAATTGGATGAGAGCTTTAAAAGAATTGTTTTGCTAACAGCAAGTTGACTAGCGCATATTTTTACTTCTTCTAAGGTTAACTTTTCATCTGGATATTCACCAGTCCATTTCAAAGCCTTTTACAGCGAATCAGTCACTTCACGCATCTACTTGAGGTTCGTCTCTCCTATGTTTTGTCCACAATCCACACAATTTAGGTACGAGGACATGAGTTGAGCTTAATCGCGTCCTATGAAAGTAGGATTTATTCTGTTCAACCATCTGCCTTATAATGGTTTTGCCCATCAATTCATCCAAGAGTATTACCATCGGTGCATTTATCTCTCTCCTAACAGGCCAGTCCATCCACTCATCCTCCCACTCATACATTAAGTCATTTTCTTCCTCCATTTCCTCTTCCAGCTTTTTTTAGCCGTACCGATCTATCATTCCATCCATCTGGTTATTCAAACTCCTAGTTACCCATCCAGAAGTCGCTTGGCAGATCCCATTAATATGAGGCTTAACTACCACATTTACGTTGACCTCTCCCATATTCACTAACTATTTGGTCCATTTTCGGTCATTATGGACACAACCATGGCAATAGAAATACCCAGTAATGTGTTCAATCCTAAGTCAAATCATCGCCAGTCCACCGCCTTTTCCGTTTTTTTCAACAAACTGTCAACATTGATGACTTTAGGTGGTATCGATGCGCTCCATTTAAATTTCCATTTCGTCATAAATTAATTTAAAAGCTTTAAAATGGCTTCAAGTAAGCTAGAAAACGGAGCAAAATTTGCACATCTTTGAGGCGTGAATTGATGTGGCCTACTGAACGAATGAATTAATTTTTTGTGTATTGCGCAAGCTAAGCAGCCTCTCGTTTGTTTGCTTCGAATGGGGCAGTGTAAAAGTGTGGTAGTGAATTTATTTATGCACTTTTACTTCCAAACCTGGCTCATAAATTACTTGCGTGCATTGATGGTCATTTACAGAAGTGAAAGAGACATAGTTGTTTAGTGGGTTAGAATTTATGAAGAGGATTAAATTAGCATAAGGTATACATCAAAGTGAGGGATTTAATTACTTTTTCACTTTGCCTCAACCTTTTGTTTAAAGCCTTTTTCTATGGATTCCCTTTTGGCGTCTTTACCTCATCTTTGATCCTCAAACTCCCTTCCTCGAAAATGAGGGTGACTCGGAGGAGGTGATGGAGCTAGTGCTAGTATCAGAGGAGGTGGAGTCATCAGAATCATCGTCACTACTACTACCTTCAGCACTGTCTGAAGATGAAGTGGAATCAGAGTCGCATGTTGACGATGGCGACGACGACGACGGCGATGACGACAAAGATGATGATGACCCGTATGATGAAGTTGAATCGGAGTTTGAGGAAGTGTCTGAATCAGAAGTGTTACTGCTTGAAGTATCCTCTTTATAGCTGGAACATTCTGAGCTGTCTGATTCTACGACTGCTTTGCTCTTCGTCCGTGTTCTCCCCTTGGAACTTTTATCTAATTCGGCAATAAGCTCAATTTTCCTAAAAAAGTGCATACGAACCCTTGAGAAGTACATGAAACTCCACCAACCACAAGCAATTCAAAACCAGCGCCATGATCCTCCAAACAATGAGTAAAGAAAATTGTAAAGCAGGGAGCTAACAAAGTGATAACCCAAGACTGGGATCACTCGCCACATTCAAAGTGCGGCGCAACTAAAACCTTTTCATTCACAGCAAATCTCATATATATGTGAGTCCACTAAAGGCGAATCAGCTGCAATCCAAAACCACCAGTATGGCGTTTATTCGAGCCTGTTCTTTGCTTTTGTCTCTATACAGCCAAAGGTCCTTTTGTATATAATAGTTAAAACAAGGCAGCAAAAGTTAAGAGAGCAAATTCGCTCGATTAGTTACCATGCATTGTGACACCGATGGCAAAATAATCAGCTTTATTTCAGACTTTAATACAATCTTCAAGGGTTAAGTTTGGGTTATAAAGATAACAGAGGCGATGTACACAATTTCTGCTCCTAAAGTTGTCAGTGGTGTCTTGAGTTTGACCTCCGACTTGAAGCTTTAGCAGCAACATAGGTGGTTTTGTAGTTGCATACTTCTTTTTTTTCATTTCGTGTAGCTGAAGATTGAGACGATTTTGACACGGACTTGATTCTTCCCGCATCTCTAACTTTCGACTTTGTTGAGGACGTTTTCTGGGAGGCCTTTGCATTTTTCGAAAAATCGGTTTGTGTCTGCTTGCCTTTGGTGGAAGGCTTGTGTGAAGAAGAGGATGATGATGTCGAGGAGGATGAAGAAGAAGAAGAAGAGGAGGAAGAAGAGGAGGAAGAAGAAGACGTAGAAGAGGAGGAGGATTTACGGTGCCTATCTGAGGTTTTCTTGACCCGAGCAGGCTGCTTCTTACTTTCTGCCTTCATTTCTGAGGCTTCAACTTCCGCCTTTTTCTTGGTAATTGTTTTTACTACAACCGTTTCATATTGCCTTCAAACACACAAAAAATTCGAGCTCATGGCTAGCGCAATTGGTTGTGACGCCGAAAATTTAAGTAAATTCAACTAGGAACCTAATGCATAGTCTCTGTTGAGCAGCTCAGTGGTACAACAATCAAAACTAACATATATTATGCTCCCAAATTCAGAGCAAAGGAAGGATTATCGATTAAACCAATAAGGCGAAAAATATTTAAAACCTACCTGTTAAGCCTTCTAAAAATACTCTTGAGCCTCTCATAGTATTCTTTTAGTGTATATTCCTCTTCTTTACTCGTCATATTTGGCTATAAGTAGCTAAAATACAAAGTAAAGGCAGGTCCGAAATCAAGCTATTCAGTTAGATAAGCAGAAAAACTAGCGAATAAAAACAACGCGTAAAGGCGCTGATGCACAGGAACTTAAAAACCAAAACTGATACGACAAAATATTCAATGGTTCTCTGCCATAAAGATGCCTTTATTGCCATGAAAGTCGGAAATTAGTTAGAAACAATGTTCATGCACACAGCTCACCATAACTTTTATAAAAGTACCGAGCTTTGCCTTTTGCAACCTACTGAAAATTAAAACATGTCAAGGTCGATTTTATTAGCTTTGTTCTTGAGGATTATTTAACACATCAGTGGCATATTATCCTCAACAGTCTCGGTGCAACCGTTCAAATTCGACAAAAAAGTGTAGCTAGACAACGAAACGAAGTTTGTTTTCATTCCTGCAAATTGCGCTTCTAAGCAAGTCTAGGTCACAAAATAGTAAAATTTCCCTTTTAATTTCACTTAAATGGCTTATTTAATCTATGCGTCAGAGTCAATCATTTCTAAGTATTAGGCTAATTCGATGGGATAGATTAGCAAGGGCGTGTTGCGCTCCTTTGTTCATTTAATCACCTTAAAACTAGCAGTTTCTTTAAGATTTTTATATGAAATGCTTTGTTTGTGTGATCACCTGACGTTCGGGCTAGCCTTCGGGCCACTTCCAAGCCCATTTGTTCGGTCGTTTTTGAAATACATGTATCCAGCTTCACTGCCTCCTTCCACCTCACGAGAAGTCTCAGGACGCTACACTGGTGTCAGCATGCATGTAC